>JAMKCH010001274.1:0-60979 GCA_023653785.1 Ophioderma brevispina
CTCGGTGTTGCTGCATAATATTAATTATGGATGTTGGTGTTCTGTTTATGATTTGTTAGAGGCAAGCAGTTATAATAGAAGCACAAAATAACAAAATCAAGCATTTTCTACTTAAAATATCACATGTTACAAATATAAATGTTAACACCAAAGTTTGGTGTTAATTAACACCAGAGGGAGTGGTCCCGTATTGACTCCGGGAGAGTGTAAAATTAACACCAAACAGTGTTATATCATACATTGTAACACCAAAATTGGTGTTAATATAACACTAACATGGTGTAATCTAACACCAGTGGGAGTGGTCCCGTATTGACTCCAGGATGGTGTCAAAATTAACACCCAGGTTTCAGGTTTTATTTCATCTCATTGCACAAATACAATATAAACATCAAATTATTAAAAATGATAATCGTAATGAAAAAAAAAATGAAATAAATATATATTTGTATAATTTGCAAGAGATGTGGATGCCAGGGAAAACGCAAAAGCGTGTATTTAGTGGCATTTTTTTTTTTTTTTTTTTTACATACATACATACATACATACATACATACATACATACATACATACATACATACATACATACATACATACACTGCAAAAACTGGGGTGTTAAAATTTTAACACTAAGTCGGTGTCAAGCTTGTTGGTGTTAGTTTGTGGTGTTGAAATTTAGGATTTAACACCCCTCGGTGTTGCTGCATAATATTAATTATGGATGTTGGTGTTCTGTTTATGATTTGTTAGAGGCAAGCAGTTATAATAGAAGCACAAAATAACAAAATCAAGCATTTTCTACTTAAAATATCACATGTTACAAATATAAATGTTAACACCAAAGTTTGGTGTTAATTAACACCAGAGGGAGTGGTCCCGTATTGACTCCGGGAGAGTGTAAAATTAACACCAAACAGTGTTATATCATACATTGTAACACCAAAATTGGTGTTAATATAACACTAACATGGTGTAATCTAACACCAGTGGGAGTGGTCCCGTATTGACTCCAGGATGGTGTCAAAATTAACACCCATGGTGTTAAAGTTAACACTCCAGTTTTTGCAGTGTACATACATACCAAAACCTAACCAAACTAGAACACACATACACCCATACAGATATGCGCGCTATCGCAAAATTCCCCTACTGCTTTTCAAGCAGGAGGATAAAAATGGAACGCCATATAGATTTCTTTTTTTCAAGTCATTTTTTCAAGATAGTAGTAGTTAAAGACAATATCAGTGATTTATCAGCAAGGGTCAAAATATTTGAAATTTGCAGGAATAGCTTAAAAGTGAAGGATAAGTCTGCATAATTCTCATAAGTTAACTGTAGAATTTACAGAAAGGAAGAAAACGGCAGTGTTCAAAGATACGATTCTCCATTCAAATACATGTTGCAGAAAGTGTCCGTACGGACAGTAATGAATAAAATTTCAAATTTTGTCCATATTAGGTTGTTTCTGGTCTTAGCATTTGCAGGGTGTGTTAGGATACTCATACTTGTTACATACATGTAAAAATCTGATTTTTGATGATTTTTTCGATTTTCTGATTTAACAAATCACTTATAGTGCCTTTAATAAACATCTTCAAAAAATTTTGATATGTCCAACCACTTTTGAGAAATTTGAAGACAAAAAAGTGTAAACCGTTTTTTGGACCACTCTGTAGGTAGAGGACGCAATATAGGACATGTCTAAAATACAACCTGTATCAAACTAAGGCACTACTTGTTCGGTAAGGTATCATGTCTTTGAGGTCATTTATAGATAGGTGTTCTGCAATTTTTATAGATTTTTAACCGGAGAATGTGATTATCAGAGATCGAGAGTAAATTGAATGATGTGAGTATTTCACAGTTTGAATATTGATATATAGGTTTACTGTATATAAATTAAGCTGACACTCATGGCATTTATTAATAAAATACACTTACCAGCAATACGGCGATTATACAAAATGCCCTGTTAAGCATATTGTAATATGAAATATCGGTATGGTTGGAATTGATTTAAGGTGCAGTATTCTTGGGGCGATCAACTTAACTGGGAACCTACCCGAGGTTTCGATGGTAATGAACGACAATCTGTAACACACGCAGGAAATAAAGAAAATAGAACTGCATTGAACTGTAAATCTACTGCATAAAAGGAATAATTCTTTAAAATATTATATAAAGCAACCGATTTGTTTTTATTAGAAAACGAAAAAGTACTTGCATCGTGTAAAAGTGCAACGAGAGATTTTACAAACCAGGTGTCCCTAAAAATTCAAAGCCCCGATTTCTGCACTGATATAAAGCTTTTCAATAACAATATCCACATCTGAAAGGATTAAGCTGAGGATTTATTCTTTGATACAAAAAATTTCAAATTTCTAAATTCGTATTGCAGCAAGTGTCTAATCTAGATGAAATCACTGCATATGACAGAGTGTATGGATACTTTGAAATCTCTCGCTGCACCTTTAAATTTTTGTCAAGAACTCCTAGTACAGTTTGAAATGAATTTCTGATTGTGAAATCTTTTTCTGGATGTTGCAATACTTTTGGCTAGTGTATCTTGAATGTCTGCATTCAGTCGTTCGTGCTTTCATCTAAGCATAAGTTTGAATTCTGGATTTATTTGGGGGATCCTATTCAGTCGTTCGTGCTTTCATCTAAGCATAAGTTTGAATTCTGGATTTATTTGGGGATCCTCTTCAGGACCTATAACAATACACCGCCGTGACGTGATTATGATGTATATATTCGCTCGTTTCTCTCGCTGCTTATTTTAGACGCACTAATACATGATAGTATACAATTTTCAACTTCCTTGAAGTGAACAAATACCGCGTGATTGGAAGCTGCAATGGAGGCAAATTATCGATAGCAAAATAGCAATGTTATTTCCCAAAAGAAGCTAAATACATGAATAGACTATTTTAGAGTAGACGACACAGAAAGAAAAGAAACAACATCAAAATGTTCTAAAATAATTACAAAATCGCTAAATTTATGATAAATACACAAAAAAATAAAAATATTTAAAACAAATGGTAATGTGGACCATCTAGGAGCTTTGATATAACAATGTTGCTACTTACAAATATTGAAAGTGACCATCGGCACGAAAACTTTAATGCAAAAAATTATATAATTGTGAACGATTTTAGATAAGAAAGGAGTAAACAAGAAACTACAAAACCAGTATATCGGAAACCAGCTCTGCCTAAATGTTTGTCCATATCCGTACCTACCGACGTTAGAAGTAGTTCATTTACGAAAAGGTGCACCAGAACAGCGCTAATTTTACTATTACCTAAAAGCTTAGACGGAGCGGAAAATACCACGGTCTGAAATGTCCACTGCGTCAGACTTCCGATTTTCTCATATTGTATCAGACCGACAATCGATACACGACGGGACTGTATGGATTAATATAACATTATGGTTAAATGTTAAAAAGAAAGTCCCTTTAATATTCCTCAACGTGGATTTCGTAGTGATAAAAAATAAATTCGATAATACCATTTAGCCTGTTGCAAATGAAAATTGCTTAATTAAAACGAGGGAAGTCAAGGATGACGGTCTCACACTCAAAGAACGGCGGAGTGGTAATATGTGGTGGTGAGTGAGTTAATTTGCCTCTGAAGTTTTCCATTCCCTTCACATTCTGTAGCCATTGTTTGTTTTCTTTATTATTGGTTTGAATGTTTGTTACGGAGAAAGCCTGAAAGCTGCAAATTTATAAAGTGTCAGAAAGTCCGTTTGAAAGTTTCTGGTTTCCTACTTTCGGTTATTTTGCAACATTTAAAAAGACGAAAAAGTATTTAAATTCCCCAACACTATTAATAGTTCCTCATACCTTTATCCTTAAATGAAAATAAAAATGAGACCATCAACATCAAACCGTTAAGTCGTACATTGTAACCTTGGAAATAATTTCCAAGCACCCAACGGGAAGCAATGGGTACACTTTATGTCTACCATTAATCGATTCTTGCTCTGGCGTGCTTTGTTACCATGGAATGTTGTTACTAACTACGGTTGTAACTAATTAAAATAAATGAACCGTAAAACAGACATGACTTAAGAAAAACAATTTACACTCATAATTAAAACGCTAATAGGCTCTCATACATTCCAAAATTTAATATCAATACGGTTATTGGTAGTTACATTATACATTTACACTTTCGAACTACTGTGGCTACTTCAACAGACTGTCTATTATCGTGTGAAGGAAGTGCAAGTTGAAATTGTACATAAAAAGTTTATTAGCTATTAAGATAATCATTACAGGGTAAAACATGCAACGGGTTTGTTTCTCATTCGTCACGCGCTTTGCGTTCTTAGTGCAAAGCACTTTGAAGAAAATACTGACCACGGACCCAGAGGGTGTTTTGAATCAAACCCACAATGCATTGCAATGCACCTATTCTGTACTGTACTAACACACGTCAGTACTTAGGGATAAAAAGTGTTCAAGAAGTTTAAGAACCACGAGACATTCCATGATCGTGCAAAAAAAAATCCCTATGTTCTGGGCTAAAATGAGTGTAAACGTCAGGGTTTTTATGTGGGATCACATGACCTTTTGAGGCAAACTTCCTAAAACCGGTGCATTGTGGGATTTACTCAATAACCCTCTGCCACTGACCTAAGACTAGATTGTTTGTACTTATTTGGATGCCTTTTTCATGCTGATTCCGATACGGTCATGAAAGTGTATAATTTTGACTTTTTCGCTATAATTTATACAGAATCTCTCAGGGTTTTAAGGGTTAATATCTTGTTAATTAAATTGTTTAGCGATATAGAATTAGAAATGTGTTGACAACCCTTTTATTTTTATTATCTTTGCTTTGAGTACTGTCCTATTCAAACGCTTGACTCAATGATTAAGGGCTTTTCTATTTTACTTAATATGTCGGAGGGTCCGGCCAAGCGCACATGGGGTTTTTCAACACTATCGTGCGCTGGCCATCTCCAGGGAAAGATTAATAAATAATACATCCTTGTCTACCTGGAGAATGGTTAAAATTTCAAAACAGGTATATATTTGTTTTTCTTATTTTAATAACACGCGGCGAGATTTTATGGTCTTCGATTGGGGTTTTCTTTTTTCAATTTCTCAAGTTTGTTTACTAGAAAAGTTATAGTGGGTAAATGTTGCAAGTTGTAAAAAATCTACTCCATGATGCTGCTGCAGTACTACGTTTTGTGTTTACCATTTCTGAGCATTTTTTGGAAGTACATTATTTTTCGCGAGTTTTTATTTTTGCGGATGTAGATTTATTTGTGAAATTCGCGAAAATAAAAGCCTCGCAAAATTTCTACTTATACAGTAGTTTTTGAGAGACGTAACTTTGTGGATTAATAAAATGATTGTTCAAAGCAATAAATTAACATATTACATGGTCAAGGGCAAACAAAAGCGTTAAAGGGACATAATGGCGTGAAAAAATGACATAATGAAAAGGACCCTTACTGAAATCACTTTCACGAGTTTGAAAACAATTTGCATGTTTACATTTTGTAAAAACAGTAAAAACAGGAAGAGTTCCGGGGGGGAGGTGGCAGTTTGTGGCAATTTCTGGAACAAGGATGCTGACATTACTGCCAGCATTTAGGGGGCCTACCAAACTTGAAAAGCATGTTGTCATCAGCTCACAGACCATTGCTATTGTATATGTGCTAATCCCGGCTAATCCATCTTTCACTTGCCAGATCAATATCTTACTACAAACCTCTTACTACAAAGTACAATGCCTGAATCCCAGTGTGAATGCTTTTGAATTGTGTCGCAAAACATGCTAGATACACTGTAAATTCTGTCAGGGATGTGAACACCTTGCTTTTCTGTTCCAGAAATTGCCACAAACCGCCACCTCCCCCCAGAACTCTTCCTGTTTTTACAGAATGTAAACATCCAAATTGTTTTCAAACTCGTGGAAGTGATTTCAGTAAGGGTCCTTTTCATTATATAAACAAACTGAAATAATTCTAGTCAACCAGACATACCTTTGAGCGCAAACCAACGTTGCGACCGCAACCTGCGATCTTCAACTGGGTTGTGTAAGAAATTGGACTTGATCAGTCCGGTTGCTGTTATTGGGAAGATGATGGCGAGGAATGGTTCCCTCATGATCCTGTCCCAGCCGGTGATAAGTTGACCCTAACTTCGCCGTGACGGTTTAATGATGGTTCCTCCGCTCTCACCCAGATGTTTCATGATGTCAATTTTTTTTCATGCCATTATGTACCTTAATCGATTGCTTGAGCTCATCTCTTAAGCTGATTGAGAGAAGATGAGGAAGCCATTGTCTTTACGATCATGCAATGAATAGGCATGGGGCTTGTCGCGAAGAACAAGTTCATTTCAAGTGGGGGTGTCAAACAGGATAGCGGTCTATTCGCGAAAAATCGTAAGGGACGAAATTCCAATACTCAAAGGCGGTGGGAAGGGCGCTTCCGGTTCTACGCGGTTCCACGCGGTTCAATGAGTCCCTTGAGTCGGATTGAATCATAAATCATATTAAATAATTAAGCAGATCGGAAGATGGATTAATTGAACACGCGGAACGCGCAGACGGCAGGTAGATAACGGCCCGCGCCGGTTGGAGTATTGATTTCTCCCTAAACGCATCTGACATACTCTTAAAAATTGTTTTCGGGTGATAATCAACCTCTCATCAAGGTACCTCAATCTAACGGAAAACTAGTTGGGCACATTTCCAAACCAAAACTAGCTGAGTTCAGCATAAAAAAATGTCATAATTGTTATATTTGGGGCTATCCTAAATCTTAAAGTTTAGTCTTGTGCATTTACGCTGTGCTCTTCTACTTCAAGAATTTCCGTTTTCTTTTGTCATTCTTCTGTTTCCTTCTCTTTCGCCTCTATCCTATTTTCTTTTTCTTCTTTCTTCGGCATTATTCTTTCCTTTCTTCTTGAGGGTTACGGCCCCCTCCCCAGTACGGACGGGCCATGGGGAATTTGTCGTCGAAGAAGTGAAGATGGAAGGTCTGGGGACCGGAGGGTACGTTATTCCTGTCCTGATTGTCCAACCCATATGAGCTGGCCAAGCCATAGGCTGGAAGGGACGAACGATAACGAGACCATACTGAAGCACCGTCAGATCCCTGTATTTCTTATTCATGTCACTTCATTAACAGGTTTGACGATTACATTCATTCTGAGAGGTGGTTTGTCGTACCCAGGAAAAATACATTGTTTTGATTCATTATTTACTATAGTACTCGATGTTCTTTTTGGCGCTTGACGTTTTAGCCCAGGATAAAGGCGCAGTTTTCATACAGATCTTATTTTGCGTTCAGGCATGATTGCAAGTTTGATTTTAATGTATAACGTATATGTCGCATGGAGGGATTCATGGGGTATGATATTTACAAGTGTGAGTAAAAAAACTTGACCCTGATTTTGCCGACATTTTAAATTGTTTAAAACATGTATCGAACGATGATGTGGCCTCATTTTTGACGCGTACTTCATCTCTTTAATGTGATGCAAAGATCATAATCGGGTTAGGTATAGGACCGGGCTACAGTCGTTTGATCAAGTTTAGTCGGTATTGCGCTCGGTCACGATTCGGATAAAATGAACGGCGCTGGCTTTCAGTAAGCCAAAATCAATGTCCAGAAGAAAATGGCCATTTATTAACTGAAGAACAAATGGGACGCTATTTAACCCCACAACATTGAGTCACAATTTCCCATCGATGCCCTCGTAACGTTTCTACGTTCTCATCACTCATAAATTTCATTTGTAAAATAATATCTTGTTTAATACATGTATCAGTTTCTGGATGGAGTTGAATGAATAATAAACCATATGATAGGCAACAGACACGGTTACAACCTTTTGAGGTCTCTGCCAAAATTATCTTGAAAAGGTACACCATTCATATACACTTTAGGTGACATAAACATAGGCATACGCTTATCATTTTGGGGTGGGAGTCATTTGTAGGCCGCATGCATTCAAATGGGAATCCGTGGATGGAGGAAACGCGGACTACTGATTCAAAAGACAGAACTCGGCCTACTCTTCTTAAACCGATTGGAATTATCTTTGCGGCCAAATAAATTATAATGCATAACTAAGACTTCTCTAGACATTTTTGAGATGCAAATTTTGAACCATACATAGTTACTTTCGGGTAACAATTACGCATATAATGTTTAGATCGAGGTTAAGTTTTGAGTATGGTCTTTATATCGCGTATTTCAAGGAACAAATGGGCTCGAAACGTGTTTTTTCTCGAAAATTCCTGAGGTGAAAAAGGAACGTGAAAATATAGTACTTTTTGGTTTAAATTTGGAATACACGGTTGGAGGGTCCATTACATACATGTGAGTAGCTTTATGATTGAGTGCATTACCAATACAGTGTGTGCGAACAAGTATTGTTCTCTGGTACTCCTTATTACCAATTTGGAAGAGGAAACTTTTCGACGTAGATTCAAGTACACTGAGGCTCATATTTATTTTTCCAAGCATGTACATTTGAACAGGAAAGTAGTACATTCTGAAGTACATTTCAAGTACATTTCTAGTACAATTTGTTATCGAAATGTACCTTGTATTAAAACATTGTGAAATGAAAGTAGTGTTTGAAATCTAGTACAGTAAGCATGGAAGAAAGAGATAAGAAGAAGCACTAGACTTCCACCATCCGTTTTAAGTGTTTATCCATTTCACCCGCACAAAAGGAAGGGATCAACAGCGCACCCTTTGATCGTAATCCTCTGCCGCAATCGATGATCGGCGAGCCTCTGAGCAATCCCTTACTGGAAAAATTTTTATACGACACACTAAAAGTGTAGAAGTATAGAATAGTACAACATGTTCCGGCTCCGGTGTGTATTTGTTGCTGTTTTCGTTAACTACGCATGTTTGTTATATCGTTGCTTTCACTTTATGTCCCAGATGCCCAGTGTGAGAAATGAAGGATTGAAATTTGACTAAATTTGAAACGTGTTGACACGGGTGTCGTCTTGGATTTTCGTTGGGCACCCATACTCGTTCCAGGGGTTCTGAACGTGACCCCTAACGGACAATTTTCAGTAAACTCTCCCGGCCCCTAATGGAACCAGTTTTGGTGAAATTATAACTCGTTTTCAGTGAAAATATACACATAACGGTACAGCAGTATATGAACATCCTTACTGTTGCATTTTAAATATATTTCCACTAGTATTTCCCGCAGTGTATACATCTCTTTTGAAATTCCACTTATAATGTATTTTAACATCTTGTATGCAAAATATTTTTGTTAAATATTGTAACATTAATTTTTCACTGTATCTGCATTTTACATAATTATTTATCTATTGTTTTTGCTGTATTCTAGATGAACAATAAAGATTAATTGAATGATTGAAGATAGTTTGCAGTGAGATTATACACATTGCGGGACCCTGGTCGCAATACATGAAAAAAGAACCCTTTAAAATAGCCAATTACATGAAAATGACACTTGTGCTACTGCAAGAAATAAACACACTGGTTATTTTGCTTGTTTAGGTTAATTTTTCTATTTTTAAAATATTAAGTGTTTAATGTTCATTAAATTACTAATACCATGTCTATCAAGTGGACCAAGTGTAATCTTAACTGATTTGATACCCCTTGGGGTAGGCCCGCATTTGCAGCTAGTCCCTCTATTATTTGGAACGAGCATGGGTTTCCCGCCCAAAAATCCAAGAACCCCCGGGTGTGTTGACCGTTTTCCATATAAGCCCCCCATATGATGTTTCTTCGCAGCATTCATCGGGTGCTGATTCGCTGATTCCCGAAGACCCTGAATCTTTACGCAATGAAAGAAACCACGATGCGAATTTTCTCGAGCGAGAAATCGGATTAAAAAATAAAAAAAAAAAAAAAAAAAAAAAAAAAAATAGGGATTTCCTGAGTGCAACCCACTCCGAGTGAAGAAAGAAGCTCCACGTGTGGGTAATTAAACATAACATGAAGAATTTTTAAACTTCTACCACCACACATAATGACAGTCAGTGAAAAGGTCCACTGACCATCAGGATTTGAACCTGGTACCTTCGGTTGGTTTTTATTCAGTGTACCTTATTCTTTGACAGCATTAAAGGGCCATACTGGCATGAAAAAAAAAACAAAAAATATTCAACCTAATGAAATGGACCCTTACTGAATCATTTCCAGAAATTTCAAAACAATTTGGGTGTTTAACATTCGTAAAAACGGAAGGTTTCCAGGGGGAGGTGCATGTTTGTGGCAATTTCTGGAACCAGGATGCTGACATACTGGCCAACTGCCAAACCATTTACCAAACTTGAAAAGCATGTTGTAATCAGCTCACAGACCATTCTATTGTTATGTGCTATTCCCGGCTAATCCATCTTTCACTTGCCAGTCTCAAGTAAGTATTCCTACTCCCGGGTCTGAAATGCTTTTGAATTGTGTCGCAAAACATGCTAGATACACTGTAAATTCCTGTCAGGGATGTCAACACCTTGCTTTTCTGTTCGCAGAAATTGCCACAAACTCCACCTCCCCCCCCCCCCCCCGAACTCTTCTTTTTGTACAGAATTTAACTCCAAATTGTTTGGATGTGAGTTTCAGTAAGGGCCCTTTTCAGTATGGTCAATTTTTTTCATGCCATTAACGTCACGTTAAAACCAGAACTCACACATCAGAGTTAATTCCTTTTTGCATGCACACCGTTGAAACGATCCGTCCACCCGTTCGTGTTATATGTCAAAATGTCTGGTATTCTGAAAGAGTCTAACTTAGACCAGTTTAACCAGGGTAGCTACATGAGTGGACCTGTTTTTCCTTCCAACATACTCGAAGTTTGCCGTATCGGTCAATCTGTTGTTCTACATACGCATTGAAATGAATAAAACGGCCAATGAAGCGTATTTAGTTAACTTTACGAGTATACCAAACAGAGACCTAGCGTACTTTAGTTATTTATCATTGATGTATATTTGTTGGAAATTATACCTTCACCTCCATACGCACATATTTGATAACGTAAGGAAGAAACCACCCAGACTATTATCTACAGTATTGTCAATTTTTTGTAATTGTGAATTCGGTAGAATAGGACACTCCCTGACACATTTATCATCTTCACAATTAATATACTTAAACAGTGTTCAGAACAAATGAAGTTAACATCATCACATACTGACGTGTGTGGTGTCATAGTTCAAATTTTGTGAAAAGAACTTTACTGTACTGGATATACAGGATGCTGTCCCAAAAATGTTAACACTCGGAACACTGCTGTTATGTAAATAACTAAATTCGCATGGGTCTCTGTTTTGGTTACTCGTCAAGGTACTAATACCGCTTTCATTTGCCGTGTTATTTCATTTCAATGCTATTTGTATAACAACATATATTCTTTGGGGGTCAAAAGAGAGTACAAATCGTATTGGTCCTATTTGCGTGTTTATTTGTACGGTTGTGTGAAAATGATTTTCTAACATCTCACATTGTGTTATGATTGTTGTTATTGATTGGTAATTGAAGCTATTGACACTCCAATTGTGAACTTCATTATTGTCATAAAGTGTGATCATTGTCTTTCTATCAGCAATCCTATGTCTTTTTCAAATATTAATCATTTCACTTTCATTCGCAGAGTTAGTAGCCCTGTCAAATCGCTCAAAATTACCCAGAATGTTAAACCAAACCAAATTAAACCAAACAATCAGACACTTCTTTATTCGATTCTCAAGAAAATCTATGATTCTAGAGGCAGAATAAACATAAGAACACACGAAAGTAAACAAAAAAGAAAGAGAAACTTCTGATAATAAGCCTACATGGTCTAATAAAGCAGGCAGAATTGGAAATAAAGACAACAGTGGCAGGCCATACAGATCCACGGACCAGAATAGCAAGAACTCAAGTCAACGTTTCTCTTTTTAGAAGAGTAGTTGTGGTAGATACAACGATGAACGTTTGGTAAAACACGGTGGCAGGAATCTCGAGGTCTTTCTTAAATAGAAAAACACTGCAAAATCTATTTGTTTTCTTTTTAAGATGGAAAGAAGATGTGCTATGAAGCCAAGTGTATTCATGTTGCATCATCCATTCCAAGTGTTCTAAGGCAGAAATCGGACCAAGTGGATTTTGCCCTCTCATAATTGATGAAGCATATCTTTCGTTTTACGTATCGGATTGGAATGAAGTAAATGCCATATTAAAGCTTATTTTATTGGCTTTAAATGGATACCAAACAAAGACCCATGCGTACTTTTCTTTTTATCAAAATGTCGTCGTTCCGAGTGTTAACATTTTTTGGGACAGCCTGTAAACGTTGAAATTCCTGTAAACATTGATCATACCATGTTAAAGTACACATATGGAAATAAACCATAAAATATACAGCATTAACAAATAATCAAACGTAATCAATTATCAATAGTTTTGTTGTTTTCCAGTTTGAAAACAAAATCTGTGAATCCGATAATAATAAATCCTAAGCAGGTATACCATTGAATATTTTGAACTTCGGAGAACAGGATATCTCTCACAACATTGAACCCAAACCATTGACGAACAAATCTGTCAACATTGTCAGCATTTTTCTTAAAGCAGCATGGCAGCAAAAAATACAAAACTACTTTATTCAAATATTGAATGTGTATGAGAGCAACCGTGTACAATCATTCACCAGCCCACTTATTAATCAAATTCAAAAGTTATTATTCTTGTTAAGTTTGGAATAAATTGCTAATTTTGCACAGGAAGCCGATTAATCCAAGTACATCACTTATTATATACGTTATGTATCTGAAAGTTATCGGCAAATACAAACCTTAAACATTTTGGAAGAATTACGCACACTAGCTCGTTAGAATTTATTGATATGTACAAATATGCCAGAACTTTTTTCAAGAAAGGACAGGTACATCGAAGGAGCCTGAATCCAGTATAAAAGGAAGGCCACGACATTCTATCTCCATGTGTCATGATAAAAGCAGAGTTTAGAGTGAATAACGGGTACACGGAGGGACTTTGAATCGTGTAATATTTAGGAAGTCCACTTGAGGTATGTTTTTACACCTGGAAGAAATGTTCCTCTTTTCGGGGTTACATTTTATGAGCTTCTTTACTTCCTAATTTTCATTTCTGGTAAGTGGATAGATATGAAAGAAGCACAAACCTACTGTCATATACTTCGTCTAATTTTGTGTATACAAATGTCATGCTTATGCAGGCAGGTGGAGTCATGCTCTTATGTATGCAACAAATGGATTGTGGACTAGAATGCCTGGACCTGGTTGCCAATAAAAGTTGTCTTTCTGTCGAAATGACTTGCAAGGCATTCAAAAAAGGTCAAAGAACACAGCTCATCTTCCAATCTAAATCTAAAGTGAATGGAAAAAGTGGACCCATTGGATGCTAACATTATCTCTACCAAGGGTTTTCTACTATACATTCACGACCAAGGAGGGGGACCATCCCCCTGATTTTTTTCGTAATAAGAGGCAAACATCATCTTGTATGGTATCATGGTGTAGCTACGTATGCCCTTTCTTCAAATAAAGTACAAACGTATCAACTTTTAATATGACGTCATAGTGACGTCATAACTGAGAGGTTATTGTAATTTTTTTTGTAAGCAAGAGTTTTTCGACCGTTTACCCCATTTATGCAAACAAAATTGATATTTATTTGTAAGCATAACACATGTTATTACTATAAAATAAGAAAAAATACAAATAATGTCAATATTTGATTAAAGTCGCATCATAAGTAACACAAGTACCATTTTTTGGGCTAAAATGACCGCAAAAGAGAACTTACAAAATACATAAAAGCCTTAGATCATATTCGTATGCGTTTTTGTTGCTAGTCTATTGCGCAGATGACTTATTCCGTCCACAACTTGTGTTCCAGGACTCGTCTCATAGCGGAGCTTTTCATGAATATGTTTGCAATGTTACAAAAGAACGACCTTCTGTCGGTGTGGCAGGAGATATAGTCCTCCGGGCTCACAGTCCGGGAACAATGGTGAACAATAGGGCAATCGATTCAGTTGAATCTTCACGCAACATTAGTTTCATGCTTTATTCCGTTGTCGTCTACGGAGTCAGGACTATGATACCCGCCGGACTATGATTACTTTCACACCGAATTTTCCTCCCAGTCATAAAATTTTAGATTATTATGCTTATATTGTTAGAGTGAGTTCTCTTCCACGGCAAGATAGAGAGATGCCATAGAAAGATTTGTTCATAACGCCGCTGTTTCTAAAAGATGCGCACACACCCGCCCATAAAATGAATCAATCCAACATCGCACGTAAACGTACGTAGCACACCGTGTACGCTCATCGTGCAAATGACAAACATCAATGGATGACTTTTGTCCAATCATATTTCTCTCTCAAAATATACGGTTTTAATTATTTTTAAAGCACGGTACATATCGTACATATCTTGAATATCGTATCGCATTATTTACAATACAACAAATACCTAAGCTCATAAGGGTATAGTTTAGTTGTTTCAGGTAAAGCCGAATTATAAATCCTAGGCTAAGCACGTATACCATTATTTTGAATTTTGGAGAACATGATATTTATCACAACACTGAACCCAAAACATTGAAGAACAGATCTGTTAACATTATCATTATTAAATTAATATTAATTAAATTAATATTTCCAAATATGGATTGTGCATGAGAGCACAGCAAGAATATCTTCACGAGGAGAAAATTAAGTTCCATTCAACTAGGTGGAATAGCAGGCTAATAATAGCCAACCAAGTTGAATGGGACATTTCCATGTAAGTTGTTAAATCATAGACTATAGACCAGGGGTGTCCAACCTGCGGCCCGCGGGCCATTTGCGGCCCGCTAAGAGCTCTCATGCGGCCCGCGAGACATTTCCCAGAAAAAATTAAATGCATAAATATCTAAAATAATGCGTTTAAAAAAAGATGTCATTTGAATTAGTTCAATTTCCTCAATCTCAAACTGAACTTTTTAAACATTGGAAAATTAGTCCAATCTCATCAATCTGAAACAAAAATTTCTAAAAATTGTGGGAAAATTAGTCCAATTTCCTCACAATGAAACCAAAATGTTTAAAAATTTGCTTAAAAAAGTCAACAAAAATGGAAAATTCGTGTTAAATTTGACCCAAAATCGCATCTCTGGTATTGCTATGGGTCCCTTTCTCGGCACATATTGGTATAGATATGAATCCTACTTCCAGACTTTTATAGGCACGCCATAAGCCAAAAAAAGCCCCGATTACTTATTTGCGGCCCGCAATAGTTGTGAATTCGACCAATGCGGCCCCTGCGTCAAAAAGGTTGGACACCCCTGCTATAGACCGTATTCAATAGCCAGCCACGTTGGTGGACAAGATAGACGCATTCCAGTACTACAATACATTCACCTGTCAATGATCCCTGTGCAATCGCTAAACATGGATCGATTGACATCTTAATGTATTGTAGTCCTGGAATGTATGCATCTTGTCCACCAACATATCTGGTGGCTGACGTCATATTGAATACGGTCTATACTTACAATCGTCATACATTGGCACAAAAAGTATCTCTGCATGTTTTTCGATCAGTATTGTGCCAAAGTCCGATAATTTTGAAAGTTTTTAAGATATACATTTTGTTGCCTAGGTTTTGCTCTTTCATTTAACACCTTGCTTGTAAAAAAAGTGCAAAAATGACTGGGATAGAACGCCTGAAAGACGTAAACCCCCTCCAACCCCCTCCAAGTTGCAGTTTTTGGAGTTTTCAATGGGCATTATATTGTAGTGTACTGAGACACGAACACGCTGGCCATAATCAATATTGCAAGTAGGCATTCTCGCTCATTCAGTCGGAAACCCTCTTTGTGTAAAATCAATACACACGTATTATTGTGTTGTACCACACAGTGGCCTTTGAAAATTCCCAAAACTGCAACTTTTGGTTTAGGGGGTTTACGTCATTCAGGCATTCTATCTCAGCCTCTTTTGCACCGTTTTTACAAGTAGGCCATGATGCAAAAGCGAAAAAGATGCTCAGATAAGGACCAAGGTGGCGCACCCCTGGAAGTACATAATTCTTCCGAAATAATTTTCGTAAAATTACAGAAATCAGTTCTACGCGTGTTCTCACTTCTAGTATGAGCACATTCTCGAGAAAATGAATTAAATGTCATCTCAATTTATGCCCTGAATATCAGTGACTACGGGGTGTACACCATGATTCATTGACTCCAGCAAATAATGGGGGCTATTAGTCGTGTCCACACGACGTTATTACCGGTATTAACTAATACCGATGGAATTAAAAAAACAAATCCACTAATTCCCCTCACTCCTATTGTACCCTATTGTAATCGTCTCCACATGCGGTCGGACATAAGTCACTTAATACCGGACCTAAATCGATCGGTTTTAGTGTTTGATATAAATTTGCCGTGTGAACGCACTCTATCGGACCTAACTAGGCTTTAAGTCCGACGATTTAATGCCGAAGAAGATCAGGGTTAAGTCCGGTCGTAACTTACGACCGGTGTAGAAGTAACCATTGTCGGCGTACC
The DNA here is from genome assembly GCA_023653785.1 of Ophioderma brevispina. NCBI lineage: Eukaryota > Metazoa > Echinodermata > Ophiuroidea > Amphilepidida > Ophiodermatidae > Ophioderma > Ophioderma brevispina. Next base: position 16,564 of record JAMKCH010001274.1, read on the forward strand.
CATAGTCCGTGAACAATGGTAAACAATATAGGCAATCGATTCAGTTGACTCTTTACGCACATTAGTTTTCATCACGCTTTATTCCGTATCGTCTTTGGAGCCCCGGACAACGGCTCCTACCGGACTATATCTGCTTTCATCACACCGGTATTAGGAAAGTACGTGTGGACATGTTCTGTCGACTTAAAACTGTGACCAGTGTTAACCCAAACAATAAGCACCATATTCTACTGACATATTAAGGTGTGAAGTATTTTGACTAAGTGACTTATGTTCGACCGCCTGTGGATACGATTACAAGGGTACAATAGGCTCGTGAGGGGAATTAGGGGATGTGTTTTTTTAATTCCATCGGACATTGTTAATACCGGTATTAACTTAATACAGGTGTTCTCAATTATATATTAGCTGAAGGGCCATAGAATACCAAACATATTTGAAAGTTCCCTACTTGAGGGCCAAATGCACCTGAATTTCTTATGTTTCCCTTTATATGTTAGGGCAAGTCGAGGGCCAAATATTAATGGTTGGCGGGCCGGATTTGGCCCGCGGGCCGCCAATTGAGAACCACTGACTTAATAACTACACGTGTGGACACGACTACAGATAAGTAAATCCGCTCGGTATGTAGAAGACCAAACACTTCACAGGTTCCTTTTCATCTGGAACTGCAGAGCCATTATTATTATCCATGCAACTGAAAAGATTGCAGGTGTTATACCATCACCCCGATTTAGATTAAGCTATTTATCATGACGTGAACACAAATTCCATGTCCTCTTTCACGAATAAATTAAGTTAGAGGTTCTACTGTGTGTTCAATTTTCTTTGACCCTATATTTCATCCTTTATTCGAAAGGGAAACGAAGGTGAACAAAGCTCATGAGAAAAAAATTGTTTGGCAAACTGTGACCTAACATCTTTGTGCAGAACCAAACCCGTAACTTAACGCGTAACCTTATTTCTATGCAATTTATTGCGTTTTAGCATAAATCGAAACTCATTCACCTATATGAAATGCAGGTGAACCGGTGCCGAACAAACTTTTAATTGAATAGAAAAGAGGGCCTATATTAATATGATTAAATTATGAGTGTTGGTTCTGCACCAAGATGTTAGGTCATAGCTTGCCAATCAAACTTTCGTTCATGATTTTTGCTTATCTTCGTTTCCTTTTTGAATAAGTGATGAAATATACGATCAAAGTTATTAAACTCCCAGTAGAAGTTAGAGTTTTATTTTCTCGTGAATGAGGCTGTAGCTCAATTTAAATCATGTGGTGAAACCAATTCAAAAGCTTTTAACGTCATGGACAATAACAATGGCTTTGCAGTCCCAGAGAATCTGAAGTCCGTTGTCCTATTCATCCTATTCATAACGGGCGGATTTACTTATCAATAGCACCATTATTTGCCGGAGTCAATGGAACGTGTTGTACATCCCTTGGTCACTGATATTCAGGGGAAAAAAAGGAAATGACATTTAATTCATTTTAAAGAAAATGTGCACATACTAAAAGTGAGAACACGCGTAGAACTGATTTTGATCATTTTAGAAAATTTATTTTAGCAAAATTATGTACTTGTTAGAGGTGCGTCACCTTTGTAAACGATATGAGATCTTGCCCGCTAGCCTAAAGTGAGGTATTAAATGAAAGAGCAAGACATAGGCAACAAACTCTATATTTCGAAAAATTTAAATTTATCGGACTTTGGCACAATGCTAATCGGAAGACATGCCGAGATACTTTTTTGTGCCAAGTGTATATCATACTAGCCCACGTCTGAGACGAATTAGGTATTCATCTCAGCCCACGTCATATAGGCAAAGTTATTTCCTTGTTATGTTTGGAATAATTTGCTAATTTTGTACAAGAAGCCGATTAATGCAATAAAGTACAACACTTATATCTACGTTATTTTGTCGGAGAATAATCAGCAGAATGTAAACCTTGAAAACATTTTTGGAATAATTGTGCACATTAGTACCTTCGAATTCAATGATATTTACAAATATAAAACAATATGTGCCACAAATCATCTTCCAGTTTCACCAAGTTAGTTGCAGGTTAGGATTGCTTCAAAGTGATAATTAGGCTAATTAATTATCATTGACATAGAGATCATGTGACACAGCACCAACTTTAATCATGATAAGTGGGTATAAATATGGATTGGTCACACTTTAAGCAAATAAAAAAAAATAATTTCATTAACATTCATTAGACACAAAAAGAAATAAAACACAACTTATCACTATCCAATTTCATAATTTACATCTTTTAGTTAGGTTTTGGTTGGCCCAGCCGGCCGGACAGATTAATTATATCATTTAATCCTCTCTTGCGATTTTTAAGGGAATACATTTAAAAATACCAAAGTAACTTGCTCAGCTCAACTAACCCTTTCAATTTGTTAATTTTGCCAATTAAAAAAAAAAAACAGAATCAGTATGGTGGTGTGTATATTTGAAATATTTATCTTTATACAGTTTCAATCTTAATGAATGACCTTGACCAAAAATCCCATTTGTAAAGTTTCATTTGTACAGCCCCATTAGCGTACTGTGTATAAAAGGTACTAGTTAGTGGGTAAATAAAACAAGTAGCTACAATTTTGCTTACTTCCAGTAAAATCTGGGGGGTTCTGGGGGACGAGGAGGATGCTTGCTCGGCGGTCGGTAAGTAAGTATATTCCTGTTTCTAAAATGAAAGCGTAAATTGAAAAACAGCGTTTTTGAACAACGTATCAAGAATGAAATAATACGAAAGGCATTGTGGAAAAAGGATTGCGGCCCGTACTAGCGATGCGTGTGCACTTTTCCGTGTTTGCGAGCCACCGAAGTACCCGACAAAAACGTTCAATTTTCTCGATAGGTTTTCATAGGTCAGCCAAGACGATAATATTGAAAACCAAAACAGAGTAATGGACCATCTGATGCAAAAATCTCCATAGAAACCCCTTCGTATGCGGAGTATTTGAGATTTAGGTTTCATTGCATGCATTCGCATGACGGACTGATAACGTTATCCTCGCGCAGCAGTACTAATTTAGATAATATTTTTGCAGTCTGTGACACAGACTACACAACTTTCGGGACCGCAGTAGTAGATACTTGCGAATCGCGGCCAATGTCCCACGCACTCTCATTTCATTGCCTACAGAATACAAGACCGGATTCTAAGTCAGCCACATAGAGCTTTCCATTTCTACAGGCCATATCTCGAGGATGGTAAAGCTCTTTGATGATACACTGCTTAAAAACACCTTCACTGCTGTATTGATGAATATGACCTGAATTGGGGATATCTGGTTCTACAACAGCAACAAATATGTTGTCATCTTCATCACAAGCTATGGTCAATGATTGAACATACTGGTCATTTATCATTGGCTTAATTCCAAAGTGGGCACTTCCAGAGTTATGCCTAACTTCCACGTTATCTGACTTCCCTATAGATGTACTTGTTATCAGGACCTGGTCTTTGCTGTTAGATGTGACACTTACAGGGGTAATGTATGTATCAATGGATTTCACTAGCTTTCCATCTATCTCTGAATACATGAGCACCTTTGCGCTTTTCTTATCACCTATATGAACCAAGCCTTTACTGCTAACTGAAACACAACAAGGAAACGCTTTGCCAGTAGGATTGACCACGCTTTTCTCTGGACCATGACATGTAAACTCGCCAATGATCTTTTCGCATTTGGTGTCAAATTTCAAGATTCACAGGTATCACCTTCATGCAAGGGAAGCTTTACATCTCTTTTTGACCGGAGAGCAACAAGGTTTCCTCTACGAGTGATACCTATGCCATACAGCTTTACCGATGCATTGGCTTCATTTGGAGAGGTAAGAAACCGTGTTACCTCTCGCTTGAAGCTATATGTACTGCCATCAAAGATGACAACCTTATTCAGGGTGTCATCACAGACTGCAACATCACCATTCTGGAATATTGCTACTCCAATGGCCTGCTCGAACTTCTCCGCATTAGGTCCAATGCTGTCAATCGTGTGTGTAAGATGCCAATTCATCTTTATTCCTGCATTAATAATAAAGAACAAAGATATGTCAAAACACAACCCAATGCATTTGTTGATGATTTTGAGTTCCTCTGATAAGAGTGAAACAAAGGTGTTGTGCTATGTTCAGACAATATCTTGTCGTATGCAGAACGTGTACGATATACATGTCAAATTATTACAGAGTGGGTAATGTGGAAGGGAAGATAGTAGACCAACAAAAGAACATGACAAAATTGTAAACAAATGATATATGGCTAAAACTACAGAAAGACATCAAGGGCATGACCAAAACAATGGTGATATTAAATGGAGAAGGGCAGAACAGCTAGTCTCTTAATGCAGAAGACTCAATTTCACTCTTTGAGGGTGACTACATTTCTACAACTTTTGAAGAATTTTTGGGTCAAATTAACTCTTGATAATTTACAAAATAATACCATTAATCATTTTGTAAACTATGAACAGTAAATTTGACCAAAACAACATACTTCGAAACTATGAAATTTCACTCTTTGCATTTGGAGAGTAATTGGAGTCAATAGGTGAACTAATTAAGGGCAACGGAATAGTAAGTGAAAACGAAAGTAGAAGAGAAAAGCAAATTAGGCGAAGGAAAGATAACAACAATAAATACAAAAAAAACACGGCAAGGTTGACAAGGAGTCAAATAGACAGAAATTACATGAGGCGAGTTTCATCACACATTAGGACGGACCGAGTCTGATGATAAGGATAACGAGAATGAGATGATGATGATGATGAAACTTACCTTGCAAAGGATTCTGTTGTGTCACTGCAGCCTGTTCTTGAGTTGGCATATGACTGGGCCTATCTGACTCTCGGCTGATATCAGATGGATTGGATGTGCGGTTGGATGGGATTTCAGCTGACGTTGCCTGTTCCTTGTGAACAGAGGGTTTCTCTGGTTGATCGGACTGATCGGGTGCATCTGCAGAGAGGTTGTTGCGCTCCATCGTAAGAACACTCCGTGGCTTACCAGAAGTATTTGATTTCTGATCAGATGCGTTTGCTGCCGTATGCGAAGCACCTATTGAATTATGCATTAATTAATACATACAAACAGTGAAGGTTTACACCGAGAACGTCTGTTGTACTTCTTTCGAGCATAACTTTATTGAAAATTATTAATGTTTCATTGATAATATTTGCCAACCTCATCAATATTTATTAGTAGTTGCGCCATTTCTTGAGAAAGTATTGGTTTACCTGGGATATTTGTGGTCGATAGGCCATCAGGATGATTTGTACACCCGGTACAAGTAAGTGCTTTGTACATCTGTGAGGTTAGAACACAACCACTTGGTAATAATTAAAAGAAACTTTGTCACGTGTTGCCTTCAGTCATGCAGTAGGAATATTTACCATGTAGGTATTAACTAAATCATACTATTATAACTCCTGGTTATACACACTATAGTTAGATTCAACCCATCGTGTCACCGGAGGACAAGTTTTGGACACCGTCGATTAGTTGGGAGAGGAGGCATAATATGTGGCCGATTCACCTGTTCTGAACGAACTAAGATAATCTGGCCTTTATGTTTACAGGACGATGCAAAGGACTAAGCTCCTTTGTATCAAAGCACGGGCCGCTCAACAGTCTAGCAAACATTCAACCCCCTTGTTACATTGAATACCATGAGCAACAACGATTAGTCTGAATGTTTTGAGAGTTAATGCAGCTTTAAATGCGCTTACGTTGGACTGAGTGCTTTCATTAATCACAGAATATTTTTCTCTGCTTCAGGACTGCATGTTTCAATAGATGTAGCGTGAATTTTAATATTTATCCAATGCAACATCCCCTCATTCAATGCCAAATACCTTCGGAAACGTACTAGAGTGACACGATGGGTTGAATCTACTATAACAAGGCTGCGTAACGGAAAACAAAATCTTGAGTGCCACTATACTATCTTGCATGGCATCTGAAAAATACTTTAAAATGTCTAAAATGTATATTTATTAATAAGAAATTTTTTTTTTTTTTTTTTTAATATTTGCTTTTTTTTGTGTGTAAATTAAAAAAGCACTTAACACAGGAATTAACAGGAAATTGTTAGGCAATTACTCTGCGTCATCAATTTCACTTTGAGTGGCTCTCTTTCAGCCATTACCGGCCAAAGAAGAAAGAGCATTCTTGCGGACATTTCGATGCACTCTGTTTAGCGATTCATAACTTTACATTTTGGTCATCCATATGTGAGAATTGCACGTCTGCTGACACCGGTTGGATTGGCGTTTTCAAAAGCGCGGCATTCCGTCTTAGTACTTGGTGACAATATTCACAGCACATTTCATATGAGAGAATATTGAGAACTGCCATCTATACAGACTATTTGGTTCCTCTTTGAAGGTTAATGAAACCCCACCGTGGTAATTGTTGACATAATTATTAATATTGGAAAATAGTTGAGTCAACTTGAGTTTCTGAAGCCCCCAAGTTGATATGAACTTGAGGAAATATATGATCACCTTTTCTTACACAGTTGCTAATCAGTTGAAATTCTGGGATTGATCTTTTTTTCCACTGTTGTATCGTTTTCATATCTCACTGTTGTTTTGAAGGCCTTAAAGTGACATATAAGTCAAAACTACCTTCAACGGTATCGGTAGCATCTGGTAGACTTTTCAACCAACACTAGGGTCCCCTGCCTAATACCCAGGATCGGGCCTTTCCGAACTACCCTAGGTCCAAGGTCCAAAATACCACAGGGCCCCATTTCCAACTGCCTTAGATCCCCTCCTACCCCCTTTCCAGGCTACTCAGAGTCACCATACCGACTATCTCAGGTTCACCTTTTCCAACTTCACCAGGTTCCGACCCTTCCCACTATCTCTCTCCCCACCATCTCAAATCCTCAACGGCTCCCTTCCCATCTATTCTCGGAAACTAGGCTACCCACGGGTCCCACCTTCCAAACTACCCCCAGGGTCCCCTTCCAAACTACCCCAGGGTTCCTTCCGACAGACACAGAGTACCCTTTCAAAACATTACCCTTGGTCCCGTCTTCCAACTTTCCCTGGATCCCCTTCCCAACTAACCCGTGATTCTCCTTCCAACTATCCCATAAAGCCACCTTTTACAAAGTCGCCGTCAAATTTAAAAGATACGGAGAATTCGAGGAAAGGAAACAGGAAGTGGTAAAAAAAAGTGTCCCAAACGTCTTGGAATAGTTCTATGCTGTTTTCGCGTGAGGTGCAAAAGTCGCTCATTGAAACGATCAATCCGCAGGTTTTGGCAACAATGCTTGGCCACTCGTTACTCCTTAAAGCATACATAGTGGTACCAAAAAGTTAGGTAGGCCTTAGAGATGTGATAACATAAATTATGGAAATTATGGTGGCCGATACACGATCCCTAATAGATAACGGTCATCTTAAAAGTCATTGAAAATACGTTTGTAATGTTTCTGACAAGTGGATAAATAAAGTTATGCAAAATCAATTCGCCATTATTGTATAGACGAAACCTATTGGATTGATCTCGGGAAGTCGGGGCCACTGCCTGCGGTCTCGCAGAAGAACAGGTCGCCATAGTGGATTAGTGGTGATCCTGATGCTCGTTGTGCTCTGTTATGACGAGCGCTGTATATACGAGACCTTTGTATTGAACAAAATGAATAAATTTATGTTACAGCAATATTGCTGTGAATTGAATAATCAAGAAGATTAACATTACAATGCTTATTCTAATAAACGGATTGATGGAACTTGCTTGACAACATATGGTAATTTCCTATTTGGCAATTGAGGGCTCTAGTCAGTAAATATTGTTTACAGACCGAAAGTATTTTAATATTTTTGGTCACGGCTCTGACTGGTACTCCATAAAAAGAGATATTGCTTAATCAGGTTAATGCAGGGATTGGCCTAGTATTGGCCAAAATTAAGGGATCTGAATAGTCAGATGTTAATGGACAGGACTCCGTTATCCGGAGGTTCGCCGTCATCATTTAATATCACTAACCTCCTTAATGCATTCAATTGCAATTTGAAAAAATCATCACGAAGCGGCCCCCCTTGCTTTGTTTTAGGGGAAATTGCCCTAGATCTACAAGAAAAACTCACTTTTTTGCGGTTGATCGTCAAAATTTTCTATAGGACGTAGCGACATAGCGCTGGCGCATCAGGCGATAAACGTGCCTTAGCTTAGATTTTTTTGATGCCGAAATACCCGGGTGCCAAATTTCACTCCTCTAGGAACCGCGGGCATACGGTTAACTCTGTCCCGAACTACTCCGCTAACCCATTGTTTCGGCAAGTAACCCTGCCGAACGGCAGGGTACTGACGTAACCCATACCTCTCCCTGCCGTACGGCAATGTCATCTGCCGAAACACCAACCTATCCCGGTAGCCGAAGTTCATTTAATAACCGAATATTTGATCGTTCTATTGTTACATGTAAATTGCATATTAACACTTGAGCTGCCTTTATTCCGTGAAGTTTTTATATTGAATTAAAATCCCCCACATCAGGCAGCAATCCCTCGCGAGGCTAATGGTTAAAGCAGATATCTCTGCTGCAGCGGGTTCAACCCCCCCCCCCCCCCACACACACACACACACACTCTGCGAATGTTGAGGAAATTATTTGTTTCGACTTTTTGTTACAGTGACATAGACTCTATCAGACAAGTTTACAAGTTACTACGGAAAATCTCGAAAATCCCGGTGTAGATTATAGTCCGCCGTACTCGTAGTCTGCCTACAACGGTCTTCTATCGTAATCCCACACATGTTCTCAAAATGATCCATGCAGAAGGTTTGTACAATGTCTAGCTGTCTTCACTGAACTCTCAAGGTCCTTGACTGTGCTTGTTCTCCGCATTTTGGGCATACAATATATATTCCACAATCACAGTGTAGTGTCCCTGATACGCTTCCAAATAGCCCCACTTCTGCAAGGAAACCTAGAATCGCCGGTTCTGGTTCTCAATCTGTCTAGACATCGCCATTTAGCCTATGAGGAGTCCAGCCTCCAGGTGGAAGATGCTCACCGTGTTTCAATACCAATAGATGTTCCTGATTGATAGCACGTCTTTTCTTTTCACCGGAAGACACTCTCTTAAGCTCCTTGGAAACTGTTTCAATGGGTTGGACTTTGTTTAAGAACCTCTCTAATTTAAGGCTGTTAGCACTGCATGGTCTCTGTCCGGATTAGGGTGCTTCAACTAGATACTGGCAGCCACGCTCTTGCATGCTCTCCCACTACGACGGATGTCCTGGTGGAGCAATTCCTGGATGTATATATAAGTTGGTCCGTTGGGTGTTGGGCGAAGACATCCTGTTGATCTTTCCCATACGGGCAATTATATATCTACACTGCACATGGTAGCACAGAGCAAGCTTAGTACCGTCGATCTTAGGGTATGTGGGCGAGTAACCCATCTTGTGCCAGTTGAGTTTGTTCAAGATGTTATTGTGTGAACATACTTTACTCTTCGTCTTCTTGATGTGGGTCTTTAGAGAGAGTGTGGTCCAAGGTACCTCTAGGTAGACAGGTTATCACAGTGCTCTACATTAGGTTACTTTAAGCTGACGTTTGCTCCACGGTTGCGTAGATGGATAAGAATCTATGATTAACAGTGTCGTACGCTGTTCTAGGATTTCAACGAACGCGACCCCGGTTACCAAACCCATCTCGAACCATCCTCGATGTGTTGAGTTAGGTGAGTACGGACTTGTTGTAGATTTGCCTGGCCGGAAAACCTGCTGGTCTGTATGAAGGTGTTCGTCATCACAGGTGCGATACGGATGAGCAGGAGATCTGTGGTAACCTGTGGGAAATAAGACAACCATAATGTAGAGCTCCAGAAGCCACTCCTTGTTCTGCGCCGAGGTTTTCAGCTACTTAGTTGAGATGTTGTCAAGGCATACTGCTTTTTTCCTGGTTGAAGTTCGGCAATGCAGTTTACAGTGTTCGTCCATGTGGAAGGGCCGGGTGAAACAGGGTCGCCACAACCTCTTATGTCTAGTTTGATCTTCTTGGGATTCTTGATGCACTTGCCATTTAAAAAGCAGTTGGGGGCAAACTTGGTGGGGTTTGGTAAACCTTTGGCTGCTGTGAGGTTAGTTGGATCCCTTCGCGCTTTCGGATGGCAGACCATACTTTCTTTATGTTATGGGGCAATCGGTGGGTTCATAAGGTGGCCAGGTTTTGGCTTTTCCTGGGTGATTCTCTCGACACTTCCACGCTTAGCAGTTGTTTTAGGCTGAGAAAGGATCAGTTACAAACATGGTGGTATACTCTTGATATTCTTTAGCACATTCATTGGAAAGGTCTGGAAGTTCTGTTCTACATTCTCTGGGTATGAAATATTTTTGCTAAATATTGTAAACAATTTACACACCTTATTAGTGCCAAAATTAACTAGTTATTTAGACAACTGTTTTAAACTGTCCTTTAGGTTCCGGTATTGTCTATAACGGAATAAGCTCCAATACTATATAATATATCATGATTGTAGTGATTTGAGCCATGTGATCACATGGCTTGAAAATAAAAACAGGTGATATCATGATATAAAACAAATATTGACTGCCTATAAAAATATATCATTCGGTCAAAATTTAACTGTTCAATTTGACTTTATGATAGATTTTTTTCTATCACACTCTTAGACATTCAATATTTGTATACTATAGAGTATATCTGTACACTCACACACCCACATACACGCATGTAAACAGGCATCTATGATTTTTGTATATGCCTAATTGTCTACATCGGGCCTACATACATCGTCGGCTGAATGCAAGACCAACGTAAGTGCATTTTGGCTAATTTTACAGGAAGAACATTTTTGTTTTCTATGTTGTTTCTGTAGCTTGTGTGTTACGTGTGGTCCATAATTATAGCAGGTAATAAAATATGAAATGTATTTGTATGATATAAATGAATAATTTCTCCTAGATAAACGTAATTAAATATTTATTACAAAAGAAGAGAACGTAAGTGAAATCAGTATTTGTTTGTTAATGCGAGACCAACGTAAGTGGCACTTACATTAGTCTTACATTAAATATTTGTCCCTTTCCAGTGCAAGACCAACGCAAGTGCACTGAAAAGGGGCAAAAAATGTTTAATGCAAAACCAAAGTAAGTGGCACTTACGTTGGCCTTGCACTGAAAAGGAGCACAAATGTTTAATAATGCAAGACCAACGTAATTGCAACACTTATGTTGGTCTTGCATTGAAAATTGTTTAATGTTTTTATTTTTTTTATTTTTTTTATCTTTTTTAAGAAAGAAAAAAACAATGACGCAAAACAAACGTGAGTGGCACTTACGTTTGTATTGAATTATATTAAAACAAAAAGCGCATGCAATAACATTATCTTCAAAAATAGTTTAAATTATGCGTGACGTGAATACGTCCTCTTTCAAAATTCACTAAAAACTAAATTTTGACAAAAATTTACGTTGATCTTGCATTCAGCCGACGACATACAATAAGCAATAAATACAGAAACATATAGAAACATAGAAACAAGACTATACATACCAAACTCTTCACTCTTCACCTTTTTAGCGGCGGGTTTATACAATTGAAAAAAAATATATATACGCAGCAACTGTAACTTATACATGGTGAGTAAAAAAATGGACCCTGATTGTGCCGCCATTTTGCATATTTTAGTAACATAATATGGTTGTGGTATCAACGTTATAGGTATAGATCGCGCTAAAGTCGTTTGAATAAAGTAGTCGGTTTTTGCGCTCTGTCCCGCGCTCCGTCGAATGATTCACATTAAAAATGAACGCCGATCAGCGAAGCAAATCACTGTTCAAAGGAAATGCAGAATGCAACGATAATTTAAAGCTACCCCACAAAAATGCAGTCAAAATTTGCCATGGATACCCTCTATATCTTTCTACACCCTCATCACTCATGAACAATCCTTTTGAAAACAAAATTACTTGATATGCGTATCAGATTCTGGAAGTTGAATGTGTTCCTAGAGGACGGTGTGACCCCCCATTGCCCATGTTGTGGGCAAAATTCGCCTTTCTTCGGCAAATATGTTCACTTGTCTGCAAAATCGAAAAAATGTAAAAAGCTTTAGGTTGAATATTAATTTGAATGAAATCACTAGTTTGTTACCCCCTTATTGCTATCTCTAATGCTATCTGTGTAGTAAATTGGTATTATCTACGAATATTTCCTACATTGAAAATAGCTAATTCAAAATGTGTATGAAAAGCGGGTATTGTTCAGGGGGTTAATACAAGAAATTTAGTGTTCTTCTTGACTTCTTGACTTATCTGATTGACCTAGTATTAATTAGTATAATCACGAGGATGGTATAATGTCCAATTCAACATTATTGACACATCATATATTGTGTAATGCCCAGAATCATGAAATCGATCTTGCTAGCATTGACCAATATTTTTGGGGTTGACCCAAGGGGGTTTTGAAGGAGTCAACCCACAATGTACCAGGTTTGGGAATTTTCACCTCAAAAGGAAATGCAATGTGATCAAATAAAAATCTATTCTTACACATAAAACCTTGATTAACGCTAATTTTAGATAGACCACAAAAGGCGTTTAGTACTTAGGGAATTTTTTTGCATGTGAGGAAATGTCTTGTGGTTCTTAAACTTTTGGAACACTTTTTATCCCTAAGTACTGACATGTGTTTAGTACAGGGTATAGGCACATTGCAATTGCATTACGGGATTGATTCAAACACCCTCTGGGTTGAACCAGAAGCTGACGGCCGCGAGTTCTTTATTGATAAGATGGGATTCATGATTGGGAGCATGTAATGGTATATAGTATTTCAAGCTGGAAACTTCAATGGTGTCATAAAAAAAAATAGACAAATTGAATGATAGTGTCATTGACATAAAGACAAATGATGGTAGTATCATCAGCATAACAAAATATTACAAAACTTTATGTTAGTGTCATCGGTAAAAAAATCAAGATACTGTAATTAGCAAATACGACAAGTGTTAAAGCAATAAAATTCAATCATGTTATCCTACATTCCATGTGTTTAGCTAATTTCCTACTTAAAAAAGTACGGTCTTTTTTTCTATAAACAAATTGTAAAAGTCTAGATCTGCATGTCGCGACAAGCAGATGCAACCCTACATCGTCGTCAAAGACTGCAAGTGCTCACACTCACCAACTGAAACACTGCTTACTGCTTCTTGATCAGCAGCAGTTCCCTCACTTATCTGATGGGCTCTTCGACACCACTGGAGATTGAGGCGTGGTGAACTTGAAGTTGATTGGTATTTTCTGAGAAAGAGAGAGGGAGAGTAAGAGTAAGATAGAGAAAGAGAGGGAGAGATGAATTTGCCCAAGCGGGTCTAGAAAAAAATGCAAACACGAACTACATTTGCAAGAGAGCAGTGCAGATTCCCAGCCAACGACACCAGGGGACTACACCATCGAATACTGCAATTTGTGCTCATACTCACTACTGCTTACTGCTCCTGCTTGCTCAGCAGCAGTTGCTTCACGTATCTGCATTGGCTCGTCGACATTGGAGATTGCGGCTTGGTGGGCTTGATGTTGATTGGTATTTTCAGAAAGAAAAAGAGGGAGACAGAGACGGGAGAGAGATGAAATTGCTCAAACAGGTTTAGAAAAATATGTTCCAAGAGAGGAATGACAACATTTGTATGCATTTCTTTAGTCTACATATGCATGTCGCGTAAAACAATTATACTAAATCGTCAAAGACTGTAATGGTGGGGTCATACTTTATCGGCAGACGCAGTGGCGGATTTAAGGAAAAGGGCCCTGTCAGCAGCTTAAGGTGGGGCCCTTTAGCGTCGCTTTCGCGACGCAATTTTGCACTTTAGCGCGACTAGAGGGTGTCTGAGGGGGGGCCTGAGAGCAATATTTTAGGGGGCCCTGTCAGCAGCTGCTGACACTGCTGACTCTTAAATCCGCCACTGGGCAGACGGCTGCCGACTCTAGCCTTTCGAACATGCTTTTCACGCAACGCGTATGTTCATGCATCTGGCGCGAAAAGCATGTTCGGAAGGCTAGCATCCGCAGACGTCTGTCGATGAAGTATGAACCCACCTTAACTTGTGCTCATACTCACCATCTGCAAAACTGCTTACTACTACTACTCGCTCAACAGCAGTTGCTTCACGTATCTGCATTGGCTCGTCGACATTGGAGATTGCGGCTTGGTGGGCTTGATGTTGATTGGTATTTTGTGTGTTTGTTAGTGAGTAGAGAAAAAGGTGAAATGCTCAAGCAAACTAAATTTCAAATTTCCAAGAGAAACAAATCAGAAGAACCAAATTCAGTTCTCAATTCTGGAAGTTCGGCGCTTCGCGGCGCACACCACCTACCCAAACTAGAGTTGAATGCCCCTATCCACCGGGAAGCAGTCTGCCTAAATAATGCTAAATTAATAGTGACAATGGAAAGACGTCTGTATTCGTATTTATATTTAACAATGACTACTTTTCACTACCTATGAGGCCTGAGGAGACACTCCACTTACCAGCTGCAGCCGCACCATTACCTGTTTCTGCTTGCTTGATTGTGACTGCTTCGGATACCTGTGTCGAGACCTGTGTGGGCTCGCTAACGCTGGAGACTGAAGTATGTTGAACTCGATTGTTTCCTTGGGTGAGAAAGATGAACGGATAAAACTATTCAATAGGTGTTTATCAGATTGGTCTGATTGGATAATCAAACTCGAAAACCAGAAATGTTCTACTTGTTCACGTAGGTGGCTTACACAGTTAAGTGTCAGTGTAATTATGCTGTTTCATACTAGCTTGTCGTAGTGTCGCACGACAAGTAATTTGTGCAACAGCGCAAGCGTAGTTAACACGTGACCATAAAATTTGCCATGTCGCCGCGACAAGCTGCGACAAGCTGCGACAAGCTGCGACAAGCTGCGACAAGCCGATAAATCGATTAGTTTGTCGTGCTGCTCCTTGCGACAGAAGCGAAAAGTTGACTTGAACTCAACTTTCTGCGACACCACCCGATGCCGTAAAAACTGACCAATGAAAATGCACGAAGTATTTACATATTTGTTAAAACTCCTCCGCAGCGATGGGACATCGATAAAAATGATTCATTTTGGGGATTTGGGTGAGACTATTCCAACGTAACACAAATGGTGTTGATGATGTTGAGCCGTCTGCCGCAAAAAAACACGAAAAAATATGAAATACTCGCGACACTGTCACTGTCGCAGCGACACGCGCCAGCACTTTTTGTCGCGGCGACAAAAACAACAAGTAGCGCGACAACACGACAACTTGAGGTTTTGCGACACTGCGACAGCCCAACTACAAAAGTATGAAGCCAGCATTACCAAAAGGAAAGATTATCGATTGCTCAGAATATGCGCACACTTACCAACTGCGCTGTTGGGTGCTGCTTCTTGCTGAATAACAACTGTTTTGGATACCTGGACAGGTTGGACTCGATCTTGATTGATGTCTTTCCCCCCCCCTTTCTGTGATTATAAAAATAGTATACTCAAGTCTCTTAGCCAAAGCAACACAACGACAACAACAACAATCCCAGATTCCCAGGCAAACTAAGTTGACACACCTACGTTAGGTTTCTGCTGTTCTGTAGGTCTACTTTCACCAACTAAATTAGAATTCACCTCTCCCTGTTGTTCATTTGGACTTGGGCCAACGAAAAAGCCCTTTCCCCTCGGTCTTATGTACAGAGAGTCATATTTGCACATGCCTATCACTGATTGTCCCTAGCAGTCCTGGTCAGTTTCAAAGGATATCCTAGATCCCCAAAAGTGGTTATGCTGACGTTATGAAATATAGTATCTTTGTGACCGAGTGTCCTACCTGTTGTGCCCTCCATTGTTTACTGATACACATCAGCACTATACTCTATAGCTTCGTCTACAATGTCACTGTTTATTCCGTTATTTTGTTGACATGGTAGCTTGGACGTCGAGATTATCTCACACAAGAGACTCTCGGCGTTAGTTATATGTGTACAAATTACATTCTGCCATATCACGAAACCACCTGACATATTTAGGTTTGTAGCATTCAGACAAACAATGTTTAGTCTACAAGACTTTGAAATGTTTCGCAATCCTTGAGTGTCTAAATCTGATATTTTGTACGTGGTAATGCCATGATTGCATGCCTGTTAATTATGTCATAAATGTTAAACCATTCAGGCTTCATCTTTCATAGACTTCTCATCTTTCATATAATCAGTATGTCCGACATGCACAAAATAAACGTAATAATTAATTCAAAATCAAATAAATTACGGTCTAATCTATAATTTCGGTACCTTTCGGAAGTTCTGCCTTTGCTTTCAGAGTTGCTGCAACTACTTCGTCAATGTTGGGCCTCTTCTCCCTGTTAGCATCCCAGCACTTCTGCATTAAGTCCTTCAACCTGCTTGGGCAGCTGGTAGGTATCTCGGGGCGTCTATTCATTTCGCCGACATGGAGCATAATTGTAGGTTGTATATATAGATCTTCATATGGTTTTTCACCCGTCTGCAATTCCCACACCACGATGCCGTACGAGAAGATATCGGAGGCTGGAGACAACTTTTGTTCTTTGAACACTTCCGGGGCGAGCCACCTCATCGTTCCTGTATATTGACGAAAAGGTATAGATGAAAATGAAAAAGATCTGGATAAACAAAATGATCGAGATCAAAATCAAGATCTAAATCAAGACAAAGATCAAGAAGAAGATAAAACAAACGAAAGTTAACACTTAACGCTAAATTACACACATACTCGCGCGCGCATACACAACACACACGCACACACACACACAAGCATCAGACCTCTAAGGGGCGACTTCAAAACTGAAGCACTGGATGCCCGCTGGATCTGCTCCGTTTTCAGTTTCAACTGCCAAATAGTTTCTATTGTTGTGCTAAACAAAGAAACGTGGTTCAGACATCATGAACTGCAAGGTACATGGCGGATGAGTTTTGAAGCAACTTCTTACTTTTTACAATGGAAAGTTTACGTTTTTTAAGTTGATTGAGAATGTTTGACCGTTACCTTTCACTGACTCAACAGAAATTGATACACTAAGATCTTTCGCCACACCGAAATCGCAGAGTTTCAAGACATCGTCAGCTGTTATCACGAAATTGGGCGACTTGATGTCCCTGTGAGCCACCTTACTTTCTTGAAGATATCTTATTGCCATGGCTGCCTCTATCGCCCAATCGTACACTTGGCCTTGGGGCAGCCTTCTTTTACTTCTTCGTAACTTCTGCAAATAGTCATAAAGAGACCCTTTGGCTGCATATTCAGTCACAAGAATAAGATCAGCGCTACCAACTACCGTCCCATAGAACTCAATGATGTTCGGATGGTTAAGCCGTCGGAGATAATGAATTTCCTTTTCTTGTTGAGCCTTTTGCTTCACATCTAACGCTCTCTCTAGTCTTTTTGCAGCCGCTGTGATAGTCTCGCCCTTCGCTTTTCTCCACAATACACGAAAAACACTACCTCCAGAACCTCCTCCTAATCGTTCACATTCTGTTAATTCAGACTCGAAAATGATGAATGGGTCGCGAGGCGCTTGAGCCTGACTTGTTGAAGCCATAGTTGCAGGAGAAGTCGAAGCATATCAAGAACCTAAGAGTATCAATCAAAAAGAGTACGCACATGCGCATTACTAAAGATGAAGAGTGCAGTGCTCCCTTAGTAAATATCAAGTTAATTTATAGAAATTGAAAACAAACAAACAAACAAATTTTTATGATGCATGTATCAGAAAAAATTAAAAATAACCTACTGAAAGCCAACAGTGGTAAAATTAATTGCTTTTTACCTAGAAAAAAGTAAGGTAGATTTGTCTCAGCTTTTATACTGATTTTATGGTAATGTTCACATGACACCAGGCGAGGATCTAGGGAGGGGGCGCGCGCCTCCCGGCAATTCTGCAAAATCTTGCAAAACCAGCCCATTTTGGACAAGTTTAGCCTTTCAGCCCCCCCCCCCCCCTCGGTAATTTTGACGTTTTTCAAATCCTGGATCCGCCCCTGGACACTGTGGCGTACCCGTACGTTGGCAATATCAATTTAGAAACATAATAGCTATGCCAATAGAGAAGGAATGTACTTAGAACAATGGAATATACAATACTAATTGTACATAAATTAATTGAGGCCAGCAAAGGCTAATCATTCCAAGATCCATGAAGATTGCTGTGGGCCATGTCACGTAAGTGAAGGCCTGGTCCCGTATGAATGAATAACATTTTGATTTTACAATGCAATTAGAAAATAAATATCAAATTATTATTACTTATAGTGCCTTTTGATGCTTGTGAATTTCGTAAACAGTGAGTTTTTAATTGGGCAAATAAAGGTGGCAAGAGTGGAAATAAGGGCGAGTTGTACGCAGACGGGCGATTGGTGTTTTGTTTTATATGAATTGATTGTGAATTAAAGTGTTTCAGCCTCCCCTCCCCTCCCTTTCCTCTCCCTTAATCTAACTCATCTCTCTCCCCCTCCCTCTTTCCCTTCTCTCTGGATTCTGGACTCTGGATAATGGTAATATATATACACTAAAAATGTGAATATATGAAAGAAAAAATACAAAATTGCATACACATGCTCCAAACCTATAGTAGGATTTTTTATTCCTGTCAGTTCATTAAAAGTTTTTGGGGCGTGTCGAAGATTCCATTCGTTCTGAGAGGTTGTTATACTTTACAAAATCGGTACAATAGAAATTCGATGTCACGATACCGGATAAGATTTAAGGCCATAATTAAACAAGAATAGTCTTTAAAAAAGACAATCATGGTTAGTGGCGTTGATGGTTGAAGACGAGGACATGAAGAAGTACACAGGTTGACCATAACTTGTTGTGCATAAAATATTTATTAGTGGTAAAAAAAAAATGCGTTGACATTTTTTTAAGGAGTTGCAGTGTGAGTTGTTACTAAGGGATGCAACAAAGCTGATTCTTTGCTCTTAGTTACAAGCGCGCTATAGAAGCATGGGTCGTGTACAACGCACAAAAAAGGAAAAGGTATGCTTTACGCAAACTTCACGTGCTGGTGACAATTTTCCCACGAGTTTTACGCCAAAAAACGCAGAGCGCAAAACTACAGTTACAACGTAATTTTTTTATTTTGTCTGAGTTCCACTCACTAATACACCAAATTTTAACCGTGGTTCCGAGCGATATAGTCTGAAACTAAGGATAAATATCTATACCTTTTGTTCGACAAATTTGGGATAATCACACACGGGATAGATGTGGTTTTTATTTTTGGACAAAAAACATAAAGCCATTCCCGCAATGTTTAGCGCCGACACAAGCTCCACTTTGAAATGACAACAAAAAGGACAAATTTGAAGAAAAATACACAAAATATGTCTTCGTTCTGGTTAGCGGTCTTAACTAGTTTAAAAATACATGTTCGTTTATTAATTGTTTATTGTCAATACCAGGAAAATGCGCTTTATAATCATATACGACTACATGAATCCCACCTTTAGGGAATATGAAAGTATTCACCTTTCGTCGGCATTTACGCAAATATATATTACAAAGGTTATGTGATACGATTCTTTGACTGAATGATAAACGAAATAGATTTATCTTTTTCATCTAAACAACAGGTTATTACACCCACTCAAGAAATCGGGATAGAAAAAAAAACCTATTTCCGTTAAAGGTGAAAGGAGGCTGGATTGAGGCTTGTGCAAGACCAGTCATCTGGTCTTCCTATTTCAGTTTTACGATTCTTACAAGATCTACATTTTGGCGAAAGTTCTATGAAAATTGGGCTATAGGTCAAAATTTAGTTTTGGGCGAACCAAAAGAAAATAACAAGGCCTACTTCTGTCAATTTCGCCAAAATAGATGTTTTTTTAAGAGCGAAACACGTTTTGCTCATCTGACTCTGTATCCGTAGAAGACCGCAACCGTGATAACGGCTCGACTGCGCTGAATAAAAAGCGATCTGTTCTTCAGGCGTCGCAAGTTCACTCTCGCGTTGATGTTTTGGTGCTTTTCGTGACTAATTTGCGTCTGATGGTATGCGAACAGGTGAAGAAAACGTGGAAAACGAAAATACTATTGAAATGTCCCTTTTTTATAGTTGTTTTTGCGATATTACAGAAAAGTAAGGCGGTAACACCACTTTTTTATTTTACCATTTTACCGCATGCAATTTTCTCCACAACAAAAGTGAAAACAAAAAAAATTCACGAACAGATTTTTTCCTCTGTGATTTCAGCATTAATTTGTGAATTTCCCATAGGGTTAAGTGGTAATTTTGTGATCGTAATACCTTTTGGATGCATTTTTCTCAAAAACGAAGTCGGTGACCCCCTTTTTTATTTATATTTGTAGTTTTTTTTTTTTTTTTTTTTTTTTAAAAATTAAAAAAAAAATCATCGATGGAAGTAAAATCATGCTGAAAACCCCTTAAGCTGTGAAGTTTGACTGTACATTAAGAAAATTTAAATATGGTAGTTACATATAGGACGATGTTGGCAATATTGTGTGAAGATGGCACTTTTGGACGGAGGTGTAGTAGCACGTGTTTGATTTCTCATGCCATTGTGTGCTATTAGTGGTGGCATAGGGGGCAATAGGGGTAATTTGTTTAAACACCTTTTTTGGCTGAAATCGGATTAGTTAAATCTATTAAATTTAAAGCAGCTATAAACTTATGATAAAAAAAGGCGCAATTGAATTAAGTGTTTTGTATAGAACAATTTGGAAGAGCCTGATTTTTTTTTATAAGCAAGGGTTTGTTATTTACCACTTGACAGGCAGGAAGGATACGTAATGACTAAGTATATCATTGAGGAATTATTAGTGAATATTGTATGTCTTATTTGGAATGTCATAGGAAAAAATACATAGGCTAATATAAATTATTTAACACTAAAAATCATGAACATATACTGTAACATATTTTTTAACTACCTACATAACACTTTAATAATCTTCTAATGTGCAGCATGATTTTATAAGTATTAATTGTAAATGTGGTTGAACATTTTAAACAAAGTTGTTGTGTTTGCATCTTTGGTATTTATAGGCAAGTTGTTGGTGATGCAATTATTAAAGGGGCATTTGTGATGCCACAGTACAATTCATTCGAACGTGCACAAAAAGTGAGAAATTTTATCATTGAATTGTAGGAGTAAGTTATAGTAGTGTTAATTCGTTATTTGAGTGTTTTAAGCGCGAAGAAATAACTAACAGTTAGTAACAATGGGGACAGCGTGATTGCACCCATTTGGCATAACATTAACACGCACTGTCAAGAATCAATTTTAATTTTGGAAATGAGTTTTTTTCAGGAAGATATAGGGAAACACAAAAAGGAGGTGCTAGGATCACGAAATGCACATTTAATAGTTTCTGATGATTGGTTAAGCTGCTCTTTGCCTCAAATCTACTTCTACTAGTTACATAGCAAGTAGTTTGTCTCAAAAAGAAATAAACAAATAACGTGATCTATCTACGAGTTTCCTTAGTACAGAAAAACAAAAAATACACCGAAGCACTTGCACATCAATTAGGCTCCGCGAACACCACAATTTTGGTGGTTCGCATTCTGTATATAAATAAACTGAACGGAGGACCCAAAACCCTTGTTTTTTTCTCCCCTATCGTTGTGCAAAACAAAATAATCCCATCTATACAGTACATTTTCTTAGGCACAATGGTTTTTCATAATGCGATTATTTCCCACATGTCAATAACTCTATGATGTCATTACATCAAGCATAAATCCATGATATCATACAACCATAATTATGCTGCCGCAAAACAGACAGTCATGTATACGGGCATGTATACACCAATCACTCCTCTCAACGCCTTCGCGAAAATATCAACGTACACAACCATGGGTAATAACTCCATCTGTACGCACATAGTCCTAACAAATCAATCAACCAATCACCAAGACATCACAGATCACAAATATCTATTTTACATCGGCTATTCATTACTCGTGGCAGGGACTAATCACATACGTATACACAGAACGCGCGGTGTACCCTTACTAAAGGAAACTACCGGCACACGAGATCGGGTCGCCCTGCGTCATAGTTCTTCCCCACGAGCGTAGGCACACTACAGAAGAATTATACACACTGACAGTGGTGCGTTACATCCGTAGGAGGCTGTACCCAAAGCGAAAAAAACATCGTGCGATGAAAAAAATCCCTTTTCTCACCGAAAGAAAATATTACAAGGCAAATGCACTGAATAAATCCAAACACCAAACTTGAACAAACTATGAAGCATTCAAACATAAGAAAATGATAGAAGAATTAATTATACTCACCAAAGTTCTTGTACGTCAATAAGGAATTATGAGAAATCTGAAGGTTTACCTATATATGTCTTTGTTCCCGAATCATTTAAGTAATGGTTTACTCGTAACAAACTACTAATATTTACGTTGCCTTAATCCTCCTCTTCACCCAGCCTATCGATGTCCAGGACATTTAATCCGTTCTTTGAGTGAGCCAACAAGGAATCGATAGCGTGTCCGGACTCCTACGAACACATCTATTCAATTGAATCTGTAATGAAGCCTTTTTAAATATTCGATACAAAAAAGATCGTTGTATAATGGTTAAAGCGTCCGATTCTGTTGAACAAAGTTGAGCATGTCAGCCGTTAATAAGGGCTTTTTAGTTTTGATCTCAACACATCCCCCTCAATGATTTTACCATCGACCATATGCGTTACTGACAGGAATAAAAAAATAAGACTATAACTGTCAGCTTTGTTAATATTGTGATATAAGATGACTTTTTAATTGATTTCGAAAAGACTTCGGGGGAGGGGTCCTAGGGGCCCAAGCTAATTATCTCATTAACGGGTAAGAATTTTTGGTATTTTTTATGGAAAGAAACGCTTCGATAAGTTACAATTACAAAAAAAATTAGAGTTCGAAAATATTTTCCACTAGTAAGAAATCGCCGAAAAACAAATCTTGAGTACCATGGACCCCCCCCCCTTCGGCATTCAAGTGTTAAGGCTTTTTCAAACGACACCTTGGACCAACAGATATCATTCGTGTGGGTATAATACATGAATGCAAAGGAATGAAAAAGGGCTTACATATTACTTTGAGAGCCCCGAATTCGAAAATAAGTGTTAGATCTCTCTCTATCTCTCTCTTCCTCAAATCTCTTAGGGCCCTCTATTCTTTAACCCATGTCCGACCGGGGGGGTTACCACCCTCTCCTAACGATTCCCCGTCGCACAAAAACGCAAACGAATAGGCTAATTTATCCCTTGCGGTCATTTTAGCGAAACAAATATGGAGGTATACCACCTTCAGGGAGGTCAGGGTGTCCCGTCAAAGTCGAAAGATACGGGAGGTTGGGGTGCCACCTTCGTATATATTTTACTGTGTAAAATGCCCAAAAATGGTATTTATGTTACTTAGGATGCTACTGTAAAAATACCGACAATATTTGTATTTTTTTCTTATTTGTTTAGAGTAATAACATGTGTATGCTTACTTTGGCACCCCCATCAAGGCAAAAAAAATACCAATTTTGCTTGTAAGTATGGCGTAAACGGTCGAAAACCCCTTGATTTTGGAGATTTGCTTACAAATGACATTTTAAATAAGCTTTCAGTTATGACGTTACTATGACGTCATATTGTTAAAACTTCATATGTTTTGGACTTTATTTAAGGGATCAAAAATTTAAGTAGAGAATAACAAAAGCCACCACCGTGACCGCGGGGCCCATAACAAGGGTTATTGAATCCAATGCATTTATGATTTGGTATCTAGGTACCTTGGTAAGTGGCCCATAGTAATTTTTTAAATGCAGACTTCCCTACATTGACATTGAGGATAGGGCCTCTTGCGTATTGGTATCAAATCAGACTTCCTATCTCTAATGCAAACGAGTGAATTTCACTCTTTTAGAGTGACTACAGGGACCCACTCTGAAAAGAGTGAAATTTCACACCTTTCAAAGATACTTTTTGGCTCAATTTACTCTTTATAATTAAACAAATGATAAATTAAAATTCATTTTGTCACTATCAAGATAAAATTTTACCCAAAAGTGTTCTTTGAAGTTGTGAAATTTCACTCTTTTCAGAGTGGTCCCTGTATCACTCTAAACAGTTGTAATTCACTCTTTTGCATTGACATTCAGACAGTGCCTCTGACTTATCGGTACCCGGCAATTCTAGAAGGGCCGCCCTAGCATAAGTCCCTGTTTTGAAAATTTTGTTAAAAAACGATCATGCATAAGTTCGAGCAATGAAAGTGCGTTGGAAAGTGCCATTAAAAAGTGCGATTGAAAGTGCGATTAGAAAGAGCGATCATATTGCTAGCGGCAGATCTCCAGGTGAGACGACCCCTAACAGTACATAATTTTTGCTAAAATAAATTGTCTAAAAGATCAAATCAGTCTACACGTGTTTTCACGTCTATATCGGTGCACATTTTCTTGAAATGAATTACATTCATCTCCTTTTCCCCCTTAAGCAGTGACAATGGAAATGTACCCACGCTCCATTGACTCCCCAAATACTGGTGCTATTGATAAGTATAATCCGCCCGTTTATGAATAGGACAATGCTGTACTGTCAGATTCTCTGGGACTGCAAAGGCCATTGTTATTGTCCATACGTTAAAAGCTTTTTAATTGTTTTCACCGCCCGTTTAGATTAAGCTACCGCCTCGTTCACGAAGAAAATAAAACTCAAACTTCTGCTGGGAGTTCATAACTTTGATCGTATAGTTCATCATTTATTCAAAAAGGAAACGAAGATGAGCAAAAATCATGAAAGAAATTTTGATTGGTAAGCTATGACCTAACATCTTAACTTAATCACCCACAACTTAATCATATTAATAAAGAACCTCTTTTCTATTCAATTAAATGTTTGTTCGGCACCGGTTCACCTGTATCATATAGGTGAATGATTTTCGATTTCTGCTATGAACGCAAGAAATTGCATAGAAATGGGGTTACGCGGCAAGTTGGTTTGGTTCTGCACGAAGATGTTAGGTCACAGTTTGCCAAACAATTTTTTTTAATGAGCTTTGTTCACCTTCGTTTCCCTTTCGAATAAAGAATGAAATATAGGGTCAAAGAAAATTGAACACAAAGTAGAACCTCTAATTTTATTTATTCGTGAAAGAGGACAGGTAAATTGTGTTCCATGCCATGAAAAATAGCTTAATCTAAATCGGGGTGATGGTATAACACCTGAAATCTTTCAGTTGCATGGATAATAAAAATGGCTCTGCAGTTCCAGATGAAAAAGGAATCTGTGAAGTGTTTGGTCTTGTACATACCGAGCGGATTTACTTATCAATAGCCCCATTATTTGCTGGCCTCAATGAATCATGGTGTACATCCCGTATCACTGATATTCAGGGCATAACTTGAGATGACATTTAATTCATTTTCTCGAGAATGTGCACATAATAGACGTGAGAACACACCTATATAGAACTCATTTCTATAATTTTAGGAAAATTATTTCGGAAGAATATGTACTTCCTAGGGGTGCGCCACCTTGGTTCTTATCCGAGCATCTTTTTTGCTTTGGCCTCATGGCCTATGATTAAAAAGTTCGATTAAAAACTCCGATTAAAAATTCCAATTAAATTGAAAAATGCGATCAAAGGTGCGATTTAAAAGTTCAAATACAATGTGCGATTATACGATTAAAAGATGCGATAAAAAAGTTCGATTACAAAATGTGAAATTCTGAAAAGTTCGACTATAAAGTGCTATAAAGATGCAATAAGAAAGAGTGATTTAAAAGTTCAAATTATAGATTTCGATTAAAAGATGCGATAAAAAGTGGGATTAAAAAGTTCGATTAAAAAGTGCGATTACAAAATGTGATTGAAAAGTTCGATTTATAAAGTGCGATTATAAATTCGATTAAAAAGGTCCGAAATATTCATCCTTGTCTACCTGGAGAAGTAGTTAAATTTCCAAAACAAATATAAATTGTATATGAAAATATACCGTTCTGATGCTATCCGCTAGGAAAGCGATGAACACTTCCGGACATAAGACCTATAGATAATATCTATCGCTCCTCTGTCCAACCCTGCTTGTTAGCTCAGTTGGGAAGAGCGCCATGCTAGCATACGGACGGTCGCCGGTTCGAATCCGGCCAAGGGCACATGGGTTTTTTGCAACACTACCGTGCGCTGGCCATCTCCAGGAAAAATTAATAAATATTCAACAATTGTGCATTGTTTCACGTCTGATCTTATGCCATCATCTGGCTGATTGTTTTTGTTTTAATTTTATTTTTAATTTCTATTTAGCCTATGTTTTACTTTTGTGTTTGAAATGCCATACAATTCAGCCACAACTGCGAGTTGATGTGAAATGTATTAATATATGAATAGTTTGATATTTGTGACTATTATAGCAGTATTAATTGAGTTCTCAGAGTTGGACAAAAAATATTATTTATTATAATGTAGCAGGTGTTTCAGTAATTTGTAGTAAAATGGTTGGTGTTACAAAATGTTAATAGATCTAAATATAAAAACCCCATCATGTAGGCATGTGATTCTTTTCTTTGAACAAAGCTATGTTAATGTCACCATGCATTGATGACGCCAGGCAGTGGCGTATAGCTATGGGATTTTTCATATTGGGGGGGGGGGGGGATGTCGCATCTCAAACGACAGAAAACGGACGGGGTGCATATTTTGGGTTTTATGCTTTAAATGTCTTCTGAGGCTAATTCTTGCATGATTTTGTACAATTTACTTGTCGCACGCTGACCATTGAACTTTAAACGTATGTTTTTCCGACAGTCCGGCCTGCAAGTGTCATTGACCTGAATTCGTCAAGTGAACCGACGGGCTCAACTCAAGACGACTAAATCGACTATGGTGGGGGGGGGGGTGCTCTGGCTACGCCACTGGCGCCAGCCTAGTAAAAAATCCAGATTTTTCGCCAATTATTTCGCAATTATTTTTACGCCAATTAATTTAAAAAAACACTTAAAAAACCTAAATTTGGTGAAAGCACTGATGTCGAATACCCAACTTGGTAGGCCTATATGGTCACAATATTTTTTGTGCATTTATACTGAAAATTTATTTTTGTAAAATATTACATCAAACCAGTGGCCGCCCGTACCGAGCAGTAGATCCAGTGGGAGGAAAAAATCGAAGGTTTCGTCAGAGAGGGCAAAATTCTCCGTTATACGGTCGATTTTCATGAAAACGGTTTGCCCTTTCCAGAAGAAATTTGTGCTTTGGTTAATAAGGGTCTTTCACAATGTTATTGGAACAAAACGGTAACATTTGATAGGGGCGTTGAGCTGCATTTGGGCATAGATGGGTTGCCATGCTTTCCGTTTCTTTTCTATGAGATATTTGCCTTCAAAACATCGAAAAAAATCGGAGAAAATCGATGTCCGAACACAAATCAAAATTATTAAAAAATAATTTAAAAAAACTTAGCAGCTTGAATCTTCCGAATATCAATGTTTCCTGTTGTGAAACATGTGTTAGGAAATTATGTAATGATGTTTTCCTGTATTCTCACTTTATTTTTTATATTTTGAAATACAACATAAGTCCAAAACCTTTTTATACGTTATTCCTTCACAAAGCAGTTCCTAAGTGGTAAAACTTCTTAAGGATATGATTGTTTAATCTTATTTCAAGGTAAAAATAATGCGGCAGTTGGGAAAACAGTGATTTCTTCAGTTCACAATGACTATTAAAAAGTCTAAGAAAATGTGAACTTTGTAAAAATGTGCCCTTTTTACGAAAGTGTATTACGTATCCACATTTCTCAGCGAAACCAAACAAGCTATTTGAATATGATCAAAGAGTGGCATAGATATTCATTGCCGACCTCAAAAATTATATAAACTTTCAATCAGATAACTTTAGTCAATGGGAGATGTGAAAGTAGTAGTAGTAAAACCAAAGTTTTAAATCCGGTTTGTCCCCGCAACCGGGGATTGGCCGGATTCACCTCACATTCGTAACAATCGCCCCTTACTCCCTCCTTCCCACTTTGCCCGATTCAACGCCATCCTCCATCCTCAAACAAACCCTCCCACTCTCCTCCACTGCTTCTCCATGTCCTCTTTGGTCGGACCTTCTTCCTCACACCACCTCAAATCAAAAGCCCTTTTTAAAACATGCTCATCATCCTTCCTCAGCAGTGCCCATACCACTCTTACACCATTCGCCTCGCCAGTCGGTTCAGCCGCCTCTTCCCAAACCACAAATCGACATCCCAAATCCTCGTCTTCTTCCATCCATCAATTTCACACCACACATAGCTCCACCATTGCTCTCTTGCCCTTCTCAAACTCCCCATCTCATTTTCACGCAGGCACAATGTATCACCCATCCGAATACACTGATTTCACACAACTCCTGTACACAATCCCTTTCATCTTCAAGGAATCTTCTCCAAGAGTAAACAACTCTCCCACATTCTCTAATTCACCCACCCCATACCTTTTACTATGAGTCAAGCCGCCTCACATCACCCCCCGCACTAATCCTGTCCCCTAAGTATGTGAACTCCTTCACTGTTTTCCACTAGTCACAAAACTTTTCCACCTCCTTCCCCACTCACTCAACTCCCTTCTTGCATCGTCCACACAAAAAGTCTTGCCCAAACTTGGGGGTCACTCTCTTCATCTTTGTGCCTCTCCCATGGAATCCATTCCCCATTTCTCACACCCCACTGAATTTGCCCTCACCCTCTGTCCACATATTCCACATGGTTTCCAACTCTACTCACTATCAACTCCCCTCCTACCACGCACCTCCCTTTAGTCTTCCAAGTTTACCTCAGGCCCTTACTCTCAATTGCCTCGTCTTCCAAAAAACTTCCAAAACTTCTCCCTCAAACCCCTTCCATTGATCTCACACATTAAAACTAAATAATCAGCATACAGCATCCTCACTCATCAACCTTCTTTTGCACTCTCCGTAACCACATCAACCACAATTGCAAACACCAACGGCGACAGCACCGAACCCTGATGCCACCCCTTCACCTCAAACTCCTCAGACAACTCAGGACCCGACTCTACACCGTTTGTGCATCCTTCATACAGCTGCACCCGCTCTACACCACACTGTAAAAATACCTGCTAAAAAAAAACGGGATTTGACTGGCCTGGGACTCACAACGATGCAGAACCGTCAAATAACTGGAGCCGTAAAAATACGAAACCACTGCCGGGGGGAACGTTAAATAACGGCGTAAACCGTAAAATCTATTGTGTGCGTTTTTAACTTGTTAAAAATATTAAGCTTAAAACGTTGAGTACAAGCCTAGGACCAAATTTTCACGTAGTAGATAATGGCATCATAAAGTTGCATTTACGTTAACCACTTAGTTGTAAACAGTTAATTTCAGGCAAACCAATTTTGAGGGAACAGCAATAAACAAAGGGAAAACGTGAAGAAATATTTAAACCAGAAAATACAATTTGGTTGTATATGGTAAGTACACATTCTAAAGTTACCAATTACTTAATCATTAATGAATAAACTTAACAAAGGTACCCTTACATAGATTCCGAACCAGGGGGCTTAAGTTACAAGTCCTAAACCTATCCACTACATTACATGACTTTACTAATGCAGATGCTAAGTTAAATTATTGGCCTATATATTGTAAGTACTATTTTTTATTAAATTAAAAACTAAATATAATACAAAAGGAGAAATGAGAGTTCTTAAAGCAGTTTTTAAAACATTTTTAACTGATAGGAAACTAAGATTTGCATTTTTAATGACGTACGTACGACGTTATTTAAACGCAATTTTATAGGTAAAAGGGATTTATCATAGTCATATTCTTACGTTGCAAAAAAAGTAAGTTACAAAAGAACGTAATATTCGGGGAAAATATAATAACGTAAGGTTAGTAAATACTACCTTTTTTTCAAAAAATGTGCAGATAAGTCTTAATTTCTAGCACTGTTTTTACATTTTTCTGCTTCCCAATTGTAATTTATGTTAGGTATATGTAACAAAGCGTGAAGATAATTAAATAATTGGGGGTACCTAATTTAACTGGTAAAGTTGGTAAATTAGGAACATTTAACAGTCACCACTTCTGGTATACCCCTTTTCCTCATTGCCCACTCCCTCCATCACTTTCCTCGGTGCCCTATCAAATGCCTTCCGGTCCACAAAGCACATATACCGCTTCTTCCCTTTTGCTCGATATTACTCTTGCATCCTCCTCAAATGAACACTGCATCTAATCGTCCTTCCCTGCATTAAAACCAAATTGCATCTCATCACTTCACTATTCTCCGAATTCTGTTCTCTTGTACCCTCTCCACAATTTTCATCGCATGCTTCAGCAACTTCACACCCCTATACGCTCCACAGCTCATTGCATCCACTTTCCCATTAAAAATTGGAACATAAACACACCCAGGGCCCACTCCACCGCAGCCTTCCTCCTCCATAACACCTCTGACCAACTCCAACATCACACCAATCCCGATCTCTCCACTCGCAATAATCATATCAACACTCACCTCCGAGGGCCCAGCAGCCTTTCCTGTTTCATTTCTCCATTGCATTTACCACGTCGCCTGACTGATTCTCTCAACTGGCCCTTCACCACACCAGCCTCCACCCTCTGATACCCACATTCATTCCTCATCATGATTCTCTCCATATGATCTTTCAGACCCTGCCCTCTATCTTTCTCACTGAAGTTCACCTTTCCATCACTTCCTCTATACATCTCCCCCTTCACAATCTTTCATACTTTTTCATTTTTGGGTTTTCCCTCAACTCAATCACCCCCTTTCTCAGCCTCCCCTCATAGCCCTCGCAACCACTTTCTTTGTGCTCGCTCTTCAATCTCTTCTACTCACTTTATTCTCTTCCGTACCATTCTCCTCATTTCCTTATACGGCATCCTTCTTTCTCCCTATCGCCTCTTCACCTCATCATTCCACCCCCCCCGTATCTTTCCGTCTCTCATCCCTTCTTTTCCCACACTCATCACACGCCTTGCAACACCCCCTTACTTAAAACACCCCACAGATCGGACACATCACACAAGCTCGCCCACTCTCATTAAAAATTTTTCTTGTCTCTTTATTCTTCCAGATCCATTACTTTCCTCCTCACATGCACTGCCTTCCTCACCACTTTTTCACATTCCATGGTTCCCACATCGGCAACACCAACCCTATGTATGTTTTTTTATTCAGGGTTAATACCTTAACATTCTTCAAAAACTTTCTCTCTACTTACCCACAAGCCACAAAAATCAATTCGACTCGTTTCCCCCTGAACTAAGGTAACTTTCCTTTTGTCCTCGTTCTTAAACCACTATCGCTATTACACACCTCCTTATCATCACAAAACCCTAACAGCATCCTTCCTTTCAGGTTTCTCTCCCCAAAACCCGTTCCCTCCTGAACCCCCCCAAACCCATCGATCCTTTTCCCCATGCCCATTGAAATCACCAACACAGAGAACTAATCACCACACTTGGTATCCCAGCCCTGCCATCTCATCATAAAAAATGCTCCTTCTCTTCATACTCTCTACCGCTCTGCGGAGCGTAGCCGCAAATGAGCCTCACAACCTCCTCCTCAAAAGCCATTACCACCGTAATCACCCTATCGCTGGTCAAAATGGTCAAAAATGTTTACTACGTTATTGTGTATTACGTTATCGTTTATTACGTTGAATGCGTTTTAGTTAACATTATTAACTATAATTTGGCCATATAATGATATGATGTCAATTAAATGTACCTTTAGAATAAATTAGTAAAAGGTATCTTAATATTTGTTTATTATAAAGTCTAATTTTCAGGCAAAATTCATTACTCAAGGATAACGTAATAAACTTAACAAATTGGAGCATATTTCTTGAGTTCAATTAGCTACTCAAACTTTAACTTCGTACAAATAAAAATTGTTCCCAGCAACCTCTCTGATAGTGTCATCAGTTGGCATATTTTGTTGATTTAAAATTTTGATAACGTAATAAACCCTATTCTTTTGCTGTACAAAATGTTTGTGTGCATACTGTGCAGAAACGTAAGAAGTGTTGTTGACAATATTATTTTTCCCGTAATAGGTATTGAACACTTAAATGTTTAAAACATAAAACATACAATTTTGAGACAATTGTTTTGGGTGTGTCTTACCTCCGAAATGCACCGTTTTCATGAAAATCGACCATACGTCGTCCCGCCAGAGGGAGCAAATTCGTAAGTCGTCTCACTGATTTGCTCCAATTAGTCTATTAACTTTACCCAATTTTGCCACGTATCTATGCGAATTGCCAGAATTTACTTTAATTTTGCCCAAATTTAGGCTGAAATTTGTCGAAATTTACCCAAGAAGAGGGATAAAAATGTATATTTGGTGGTCCATATCGTCCCGATCCCGGTTTTTTGAGCCAGAGGGGTAACTTCCCCCGCCTCCCCCCCCCCCCCCCCTCCCGGCGGTACGGCGCCACTGATCGCTCTTTAATAAAAGCCTGTTTTTAACCGGGTTTTGTTGGCAGAATTGTTGCCGGGATTTTTCATAATAGTGTAAAATATAATGTTGATACCCATTAAAATTCAAATAAAAGCTCCACTTTTAAAAGTCATTATAGGCCTGGAAAATTTACAGTAGTTTGCAGTGTTTCCAAATTACAACCAAATACTGTAATGTTTTACAGTATTTTACTGTAAAATTGCATTGTAACGTTTTTACGGTTCATACAAACTCCTCCTGATTCATGCCCAATTATTCAATTATATATGGCTATGTATTCAATTATAAGAATCGAAAAGTAACGTTTTGGCAAGAGTTCCATATGTACCCCCTTTGAAGCTCTACGTATAACAAATTCTGTTTTATTTTTTGTCTTAGGTTTAAGGTTTGTTTGTTTGCTCGTATCCACAAGTCATTGGTAATGGCTTTGTGGTGGTGTCAGGATTTGTACAGCTAGTGTGCTGATCCGGGGCCGGTTTAAGGTATTTGTTAGTGTAAGTCCATAAATAGTTTTTTCATTAATAATTGTAAACGGGTACAAATGGAACTCTTTCCAAGGTTTTTCCTTCAAATGTTTTTTCTGTGATTCAAAATTTCCAGACATTCATTCAATTTGCCAAAATTCTTATTTAAACTTCTTATATTAATCAATTGAAGAAGGTAAAGTTTTAGTTTTCATTGCATTTTTCACTGCTGCCAAGTATTTTATGTAGAAAGGATATTCTATGTTATTATGTTACTATTTGTTACTTGTTTTCTTAATAAAATTTGTTTGAAGCATAGGAAGAATGAAAATTTAGGCTTATATTTTATATAAGTCTTATATAGCCTCTTTGTAGGATAATTTATTAGGTGATATTTATTATGAGATTTTTATTAGTATATTTTTATATGGGCACAAATTGAATTTTGACAATGCATTGTGGGAGTGAAACATGTTGGTATGGCTCACTTGGTGGTAATTGCATGTTTTGTAAAGAATAAGTAATTAAGTAATGTCATTGGTCCTTTTCGCCTATCGGTAGTTTTAATTGACCAATCACAGAAGGGCACGCCGGAAGCGTCGCTTGGGTGTAATTTCTGGCGTGGCCAAATCCTCACTCGATATTTTGGTTTCTTCAGCGGCGGACCTGTTCCGTCTCGCTCCTTAAATATGATTTGTATTTGTGTCGTCGTGTCGTCAAATAAAACTCTTGGTTTCCAGTAAAGAATGTCTTCAAGTTAATTTGTTCGTCTCCAGTCTACGCTTGTTGCATTCAGCACCATTAGCTGTTGTAACTGACCACGTTACCATGTAAGAGAAACCTAAATCTTACATATTTATCCCTCTAAAAAACCACACAAAAATATCAAACATGACTTAATTAGTGCAGTTAATTAAACATAATTAGTCAAGGGTGGAAGGGGTGGTTGTTGCGGGGTGGGTTGTTGCGGTGTGTGCATTTCTCATCTGTAAGTTTGGTGTTTCAAGTTTAATGACACTTCAATAGCTTTATTTGATGTAGGAAACTGATGAATCATGCCTGAATACAAGAGTTTGCAATACTAATTTAATAATTTATGTGGGCCTAATTTGTGTGTTAATTAAAAAAATCACGATTAGTACGCCGTGTTTAGCACTTCACAATTAATATTAACCAAAATTTATCAAATTCGTGAATTTGTATCCTCATTTTTTAAATGAGTAAACCTAATTTTTTATTCTTTGATTGTGTAGTTTGCTCATCACGGATTAAAGTTAACTCATTAATTTAGACAAAGATGTAGTACATACACGTAGAATTTGTGTGTACTGTGCAGTATCTCCAAGTAGAGATGCCAGCATAAATGGAAAATTAGCGAGGCTGATTTTATTTTTGCTTTTGTGTCTCGCTGTTGTCTGTGTATGTATGTGTGTGTGTTGTGTGCATGTGTTTTCCCTTTTTGCATTTTTACGCAATGAACTCGGCACACACTTCTACTGACATGACATGGTGGGTAGCAAAAAGAAGGAAAAAAAAAAACACCTCAGATTAGATTTTATAGCTTATCTATGAATAAAAATATATTTTGTTATACTGGTCGACTCATCATTTATTATTATGCGCGGGATCGCCAATTTGGGGTTAAATACCTAAAACTTTTGTTGCACCCATTTCTATGGTACACGAACCGACAATCATTATGGTGTGAAGTTGGAACCGTGGGCACACCGATATAGTAAGCCACCAGAGCGTTCAAAATTAAAAACCCTATTTTTTACCTGAACCAAAAAGTAGCGTCCGCACAATTTTTTTGGCTGTGTCTGCATCCTGAAGACTACTGATTGAGAAACTGAGGGGTGCCAAAACTGCACCCCTCTGAGCATTTTGAATATCGAGCAAGATGCCCGCCACCACTAAAAGTTAGCAATTAACACGGCTTCTATAAAGCAGCTATAAGATGCTTCTTGTGTCTTGTAGGGGTTGTGGTTGTCAAGGAAGGTCAAAGGGGTGTACTCAGTTTCTGTGGAACACGGAAAGGAGGAAATTCCCTTTCCTCTTCTCCTTTTATCCCACTAACTTATACCGAAAATCCACAGATGGCCGGCAAGATGCCTGAAACCAACCATAATTATAAATTTAATTGCACAGAGCTCAGCTTCTACAGCTAATACAATGATGATCTAGTTGTCTTTGGAATAGGTTTTGGTGTGTCAAAGCATTCAAATTGATACTTTTTTTTTAAATACTTAAGCCTTTCCATTAAAAACCGAAATCCAAGATTGCTGCCAAAAGGGAAAAACAAAATGGATGAATGAAACAAGTTGCTTACATGTAAGATTCAGCTAAGAAGAGGACATAAGAGGAGTGGGTGTTGTAGTGTCTTTAAATGAGATGTTTAATGGTCTCAACGTGTTCAATGTTATCATTATTTTATGGAATTTAGGGAAACTCAGGCTGCTTAACATAAACACTTTACTCCAAGAGTCTCCAAACGCATTGATCTCTCAATCCTGATTCACCATCCAAACTGGTTCTTTGATCGATATAGTTTTGGTAGGATAGCCCTTGAGGTGGTGGAATGCCCCTGATAATGCAGTGCTAATGGAGTTAAGCAAATAAGTGAATTAGAATTAAGTTTTGCCAGAAGGGGTTTAATAGTTCAAAATAAACCAAAGTGGTGACAATGGCTTTAAGCAAGAAGCAAAATAGGATGGGATCGTCTTGACCTTCAAAAATACAAACTAATCTTTTCCGAGTTTGAGGGTTGATGACATCACTCACTGCGGATGTTAAAGAAATCTTTGTTACGAGTTTTATGACAATTAACAACTTTACAGGTTGAGAGATAGTGGCGATATGAGGGTAACAAAGACAAAGTCAACAAAGAGCAACAAGCTACCAGATAGAGCAATCAGTTCAGCCAGAAGTCATCGTATAATAGACGGTGTGTTAT
This sequence comes from Ophioderma brevispina, assembly GCA_023653785.1. Classification (NCBI taxonomy): domain Eukaryota; kingdom Metazoa; phylum Echinodermata; class Ophiuroidea; order Amphilepidida; family Ophiodermatidae; genus Ophioderma; species Ophioderma brevispina. Next base: position 52,508 of record JAMKCH010001274.1, read on the forward strand.
TTCTGGATTATCCACATTGCCCAGTACAGGAAAAGTACAGACTGGGCGGGTTTTCTCATGTATACAACAAAAAGCTTAGCAAAGCAGATGTTATACCTGATCTTTGATCGCGTACTTTGCGGTTTGTATCATTACGGGTTGCATTGCAACAAAGAGCGATCGCGCTGGAAGCAGGTCAGTAGACCACACCAGCTTAGCCTGAGTTGCCCTCTTCCACCACAGCAAGTCATTTTAATAATTAAAAAAGCAAAGTTGACAACCGCTTTAGCGCATCATGTGTCAACACCTGCTACATAACACTGTCAAAGCATCCCACCAGCTCGGCAGACAGAGATTGTGCTCTCGTCGACCTGTCTGTCGACACGTGCTGCTAAACTCTCCAGCTCCCCATTCAACATATTACAGACATGGAAGCTGCCTGGCTAGGTACTTCAAGGGACCAGATCAACTCACTATTACAACTATGACAGAACTACCACATGGTAGCAATCTTCCGCGCAAAGAATGGGTCACCTTAAACCCGGATCGCAAGGAGTCGGTCGCTTTCAACAGCAATATATACCGATGGGGTGCGAATCTCTAACCGGTCAATGTGGTTCTCCATCACAGCTGCGGATCACCTTCTCAATTAGTACCTCAATCAACATTGTGCTGGCTCCACCGTCTACAAACATAGTTTAGCTGCCCGCCTCATACGGCAAAAGAAGAAGAACCACTCTGGGCCGTGTGAAAAGTTCTTCAAGAACAGCGCCCAGTAGACGTACATCGACTTATTTGTGGAACAGGCTCTCATTGGTAGAAATAATCTTTCCCTAGAGGCATCCAAATGGAAGGCTAAGCTTTCGACACTCTAGCGAATGCCATCATCAGAGCAAATTAAAAACCGTCATGATGTTTCACCTTAGTACACCAGTAAACAAAGGGAGAGAACAATAAGAGATGAGTAAAGAATACCCCAGTGATTAAGTTTCCGGTTCATGGTTGAGAGGCATCCCTTGGAGTAGTTCGACATATTCAGGAGAATTTTGCTTCCGTTGTCTCTATTGAGTTGTTAGGGGTCGATTGATGTAGGGTAGACTTGATGAGCTTTCCTTTAAGTCTAATTAGTGTTCCTGTCCAGAATTTTAGTCTTGTCCCAGTCAATGTTATGTTGGTCGTCCCCAACACATGTTCAGGCGATAGCACGATGTTGTGTGTTGCCCGACGCGTCTGAGTCGCTTCTGGTGTTCGTCAGTTTCTTTTTCAATGATCTGCCGGTTTCACCAATGTACACTTTGTTACATGATCCACAAGGAATAGAGAGTAAATAACTCCAGGATGGAGTTCCTTGGGAACATGGCTTTAGGGGGGGTGTACTAGTTGTTGTCGTAGTAGTAGTAGTTAAAATACACCGTAGATTCTTCTTCTGTTTCGGCTTTTGGCTTTCCAACCTACAGCATAGCCAAGGACTTCAAACCTCGGACCGGAAAGACAAGACACCATGTAAAAGACACAAGGGATTTAGCTACGTTCATATCTACTCGACCCTCAAGACTTGGAGCTATGCGCTCAAGCCTTTGATGTAGAATCGCTTTCACAATCTGTTCCTCTGAAGGGGAAGCCATGACTTACCATGCACCGTATCAGAGGATGAAGTTGACAACTGATTTGACAGGGAACCCTCCGCACGCTGAACGTTTTTTTTTGAAACGGATGTTGGAGTTGTGTTTGACTAACACGTATTTCATATTTGAAGGCGACCTATAATCCCAAACTGATGGTGCTAACATACTCGTTCCCCACCAGTGGCCTAAACTATTGTGGAGGCCTTTGAGCAGGAAGCCCTTGTGACTGCACCTAATCCACATATGGAAACGTTACGTGGGAAACGCTTTGTGTTATAGATCGAGACCATTTATCGTCGTTCTTTGACCAATCTCAACGTCTTCGCAAGGATGCCATCAAATTCAATCGTGAAGAGGAGACCAACGGACAGATCGCATCCTTCGATGTTTTGGTTAAGATGAAACCTGACCTTATTCTTGACACGGACTGTCTATCGCAAGAAGACCCACACCGACCAATACTTGAATTGAATCGCTGTGTCTGTGAATCTGATCCAACACAGCACTTCAGGCAAATGTGAATTTTCTGTGAATGCAAGAGCATTTCTTACACATTTTTAATATAAAAAACTTTAAAAATTAAAGATATGATTCAGCTGACCAAGTGATCAAGAAGAAAACTGATAAAGAAAGAACTGAGGAATATTTTCTAAAAGAATTTTTACTATTCGTGTATTTAATACTTATAGGTTTTCCCGCTCAATTTCGCACTTTATCAACCAAAAAATAATTCGGCAATCAAGTTCGAACGTTTGGGGTGTATCGGTCTAAATCATAAGTACAATTTTGTACTCTGAGCATCTAGTCCATTTTTTGTCAATCAGTTTCGTTGTACCAGCCTAACGTTAGTTAGGACATGGTTTCAGAATGGACTTAGGTTTTAGTGCAAGTGTGAAAAAATTCATATCTGAGCAAAAAATAACCATGTTTAATTGTTAAGAGGTTCTTTCTAGGGTAAAATTGTTCGGAGATTAAGAATTTTTAATCGAAAAACCCTGTACCAGACCATTTGCACAAAACTATTGATTTGGGCCAATTTTGTCCGAAAATCGAACTTTTCGGGTGACAAAAAATTTTCCACCTACCACTTTCGAATACTTACAAGTCTACGGAATATACACCTATATGGACCCTGATTTAGTGTTCACCTATCAGTTAAAGGTACAACGTATGGATTCACGTATTGGTTTTATCAATTATTTACATAATTTGCACACCAGAAAAACCATTCAAATTTGACATGTCCCGTGACAAACGGACATTCAAAATTAAGAACTTTAGAACAAAATTTTGCTTTGCACAATCACATTCTGGAAAAGGAAGGGTCTACAGTGAGTTTTACCTGTTTCAGTTATGCAGAATTTAATAAGCTTCAATTGATACCTAACTTGCTTCATTTCAGTATAGGAATAATCCAAAAATACAAAAATGTTCCACGACCCTTGTGTGGCCAGTGCGTGAAAAAAAAGATTGTTGTTCAATAAAATTGGAACTACGAGAAAACTAAAAGAGCTATAGGCTTGAAAATTGAATCGATTATGCCCCCAAAAAAGTCCCTACATGTTATGGTATTAAACTTTGTTTTACTTGTCTAAAATTTGAGACTTTTTTTTTTTATCAATTTGCGGGATCCAAATTTTACTAAAAATCCAATCCAATTCAATCATATAATTAAAAAAAAAAAAGAAAAGGGTGACATCGTTGAAAAGTTAATCGCTTATGCCCAAGACATATCCCACAAGAATAGTTCATTTAAAGTTTGGTCAAAACCTGCAAAATATTTGAGAAAATTTTTTTTATCAAAGGCAAGATGGCAATTATCAGCAAAATACCATAGGTTTCTATGGGACTTGGCATGGCGCAATACCCCAAAATGCGTTATCTGGGAACGCAGCCAAAACATTTTGCATTTTTACTCAGATTTGGATTCTACACAAAATTTTAACTAGAAAACATGTTTTGTTTCACTGTTAAAGCACCTTATATTTTTATACTTTTGGCAGTAAACACCTAGGTCGATCTAAACCATGTCATATGGTAATTGCAGTTCGTATTTATGCTTTCAGTTTCGCCATTTCGCATTTATTTCGAAAAATCGTCAACTTTTTCCGCTATACGTAAACAAGAAACCGGTGAGAAAACAATGTACGGTGGATTTTCAATTTCGTGGATGCTAGTCTAATTGGCGAGTATGCATTCAATTACGGTACGTTATAGACCTCCACTATACATTTTACGTTTAATAGACCTACAATGACAAAATAAGTAAAATATCTATTTTGTGTAAAAACATGTGCAAAACAAATTTTGGAATTCAAGCTTCCTACACACATATAATTATATGCCATATTTTTCCGGCAAATTTTTATTCGTCATGTACGTAATGTAATGACAAAATAGGTTAAAGGTGGTGATTTCGATCATAGTAACATTCGTTCACCAAGTCACTCCATCAAACTTGAGATGTTCATATCAGATGAAAGTACATAATTATGTTGTTATTTGCCCCCATGAAATGTTTATTTTAATGTTTTGCGCCAAAAACATCTCCAAATATGGTCGAGTGACCACAATTAAGTTTTATGGGCCAATTTTAGTGCACATTTAAAAGGGCTGGACCAATTTAAACGTGTTTTCAAACTTTTCGAACACACAAAACATTTGTCTTGATGGCGCTATTTTAATCACGTGATAGATTGGAATTGTCAAATTAAGAATATAAATTTTTCAAATAAAAATCTCTTTAAAGCATAAACTTCATATTTTCAATATTTGCAAGAAAAGAGTCAAGCGATTATTGGTATAATCTATCGCACATATATAATGAAATATCCTAAATAAAAAACGTACCAGATGGTTTAATGGCCATTGGAGTAGTCCTTGCGAACAAAAATTCCAGATTATTCTGACCAATAATAATATACACAACGTACAAACGATAATGGAACTACCATGTTTATTCCCTGTGGTATATTTAAACGCCGCATGCAATACCGAAAAAGAAGCCAGCGAAAATATATCCCATACGCGCCATCATCACGTGCCAGTTTGCCACAAGCCTCATGCTTTTGAACTTCGTTGAGCACCAAAGAAGGAGCGAAGTTCGATTTTTTAAAGAATTTTTTATTGCCTAAAAACTACACTTTTAGTAAAACTTCAGTGATTTGATCAAAATGTTAAGAGGGGTGTTTTAGTATCATTTTGTGATTACAAGGTTTTAGTTGGCCTAAACAATAACAGCCATGAAAACGTGGACTTTGAAAAGTTGTCGCGTAATTTTAGTTTTATCGCAGTCGCACTGTACTGTAACCACTGATCTCTATACAATGGATGGCCACACAACCGCTAAATTGTATATTAGATGAATTAGCAACGGGCGGACATCTGGTTCTACCGAACACAATTGCATTCCAGAGACACCTGCATGTTTAACAGAAGTTGGATCCCGGGTGCACGTTTTGAGAATGCCTCCCATACTCGCAATACACGAGCTCACTGAATTGGCTTGATTTCTGTATTCTGTTATGTCGCTTGATCCACATTACAATTGGAACATTTTGTATAAATGACCGGCTCTTAGGGCTCTTAACCACCTGCTTGGTCCTGTTTGGATGACCAATATGGCCATCAGTGCTTCAATACGAAAGCCAGGTGTCCCAATCCATTGTATAGAATCAGTGTTCGAAACCCCCTACTAATGCGCGGGTTCCGCAATCTATGAACTTTTCAATGTACCGAGTAGCGTTCTTTGTATGCAGGTAAATTTCCTAATTTTATTTTTAAAAACTATCTTTCTCAGAATCCCAGGCTCATTTTATAAAATATTAGGCACAAATGTATGCCATTTTTGATAAATTTATATATTTTATAGGAAAACGTAATTAAAGCTGTGTTTTTAATTCCAATGTTAAAAGTAAACGCGATAGTCTTTCATACAGCCAGAACTTGCCTAACCACCGATCATCTTTCATTGGTGTGAAGACTCACCATGGCTTGTGGCAAAACGATAGCGTAACTAATTAAACGTGGCGTCCTTCCTTAACTCGTCTACTGCTTCGAAAGTTAAGGCGTGAAAATTAATGTTTTCTTTCTCGCAGGCTTACTCCCATGACCATGAAGACCATCTGGTACGTCATATTTAGGGATATTTCATTTATGTGCCGATAGCTTTATACCAATAAATTCCTTTACGTTTCAATTCCTCTGCTTTACTCAGGTTATCACTGTAGTTATCTCCACTTTCCATTATATACGGACCGTTCTTAATTGTTTTATAGTATCCATGCTCAGCATTGATAGGATCATTTCTTTTACAGACCTCCGTGTTTAATTATGAGCAACTCGTTGTGCTACACTCATTTGGATGATTTAGTAAAAACTTGTTCAAATGAATATTTTTTATCTTTAATCTTATCCATATCTTTTCAGAAAGGTCTAATTTTGCTTTTTTAAAAAAAGAAAAAACCTAAAAAATTAAAAATTTAAATTCCATTACATCTATGTAGCAGTCATATAATATTGTTTCAATGCGACATGTTGAGGAAGAATGATTTTCCCCTGACTATATGATTAAACGCAAAATTTGTAATCAAAAGAACATTTTTCATTTTGTTACTCAGATGGCGAAATAGAAATCATGAATTGAATCGCAAAGCTAATCCAATTGAAATCGATTGAGCTTAGTTACGCAATTGCCCGACCATTCTACTCGGTCGAATGGCCCTTTAAGAAATCGCATGGCGTTTTTTTGCTTAATTGAAATAACAATATACATCATCGTTCCTTTCGCGCACGAAAACGAATGTCCCTTTTATAAAACGGAACACGTAAAATTGGCGAAATTGGTCCGGGAAAACCTATATTTTGCCAAATTGGATGAACTTCGTATGTCAGCGTGGCTCATTTTGTTTTGAAGTGTTTCGAAAGAGTAGGTATTATGTGGATGTTATGCGATTATCTTCAAACTTCATTACCCTCTAAACTTGTGTTTTGCCAACTTTAGATTACCCTTTTATGAAATATTCTCCATCATTATATTTGAATGTTTTGCCAATAAAGACCACCGTATTAAGGCAATTGTGTATCACCTTTATATTTGAATGCTTTGCCAACTATGGACTACCTTAGTATGACGACTTGTGGAACATCTTTATATTTGAACGTTTTGCCAGTTTTATAGACTACCCGTTCATTACAATTTTTTTCATCATTTTCATAGTGGAACGCTTTGTCAAATATAGAATACCATTATGAAAACCTGAACGACATCTTTGTAATGGATATTTTGCCAATTTTAGACTACCCGATCATGACAACTACTTTTGGGTAATTTTCATAGTTGAACACTTTGCCAACTTCGAACTACTGTATGATGACAACATGTGCATCATCACCATACTTGAATGCTTTGTTACCTTACAGTAAAACTGTAATGTATTCACAGTTAAATGGTCTGCTAACTTAAGGCTACCTTTTTGTCAACTTTTGCATCATATGAATATTTGAATGCTTTGCCAAATTGAGTCAAATTTATTATGATAACTTGTGCATTCATATTTCACCTGTATGCCATTACCAACTCTCATTTTTAGTGTAAAGAAACACTGTAATGCTTTCAAAGAGTAGAAATTTGAATTAATACCCATAAACCTATAGAAAGACACCACAATTACAATCGTATTTGCTTCAAGAGCTGAGACATTGCTAATTATATGTGTGTGATGGTGGCCATCTTGGATTTCGGTATAGGGAAGACTTTAATGTTAAAAAGAAGTACAAATTTGAATTCATTGACATCAAAAACCAATACAAAGACACAAGAATCATGCTTATAGCTGCATGCTCTAAAAGCTGAGCTATTGCTAATTATATGTGGTGGCGGCCATCTTGGATTTCAGTATAGGGAATTCTTTGGTATTTAAAATTAGTATAAATTTGAATTCAGTGACCGGTACCAAAACCCATACAAAGACACTAGAATCATCTTTATAGCTGCTTTAGAAGCTCAGTTATTGCTAATTTTATGTGGTGGCGGCCATCTTGGCGGCCATCTTGGATATTTCAAAATGCTCAAGGGTGCCATTTTGGCACCCCTCAGTTTCTCAATCAGTAGGTCTTCAGGATGTAGAAACAGCCAAAAAAATTGTGCGGACGCTATTTTGGGTTTTTAGTTTTGGCCCCAGACTATGTGTGTTGGTATAGGAAAGGCAAACCTTGAAATAGGTAAAGGTAAAAGGGACGGACCTGTGTCCACAGGAACGAAGTGCCCATCTCTCTTTCGAAGCGATTGGGCCAGACTCCACCATATAATGTTGCTGTAGTGGGATCGCCACACCTCATCTACAGCGAGTCTGTTACCTTCCCAGCATTGAATAATGCCGGTGTAAAGAAACTGAGTGTCCCCCATGAGAGAGTGTCCTAGCTACCATATAGCAACATGTACGTAATAAACCGCGACCTTGTATACGAGGCCATTTGGGTACAGTGCTGAAACAAACGATGCATACAGCACTCAATGGCGAACACAATAGACAGATGGGTGGTAGGACACTCAGTCACGCGGACACTGTAGTTTATGACACCGGTACCCATTTATACACTAGAGTGGAGTAATTGAGGTAAATCACCTTACTCAAGGACGAAACACATTGGCCCCAGCGGGGCTCGAACCCACAAACTTCAGCGTGCGGGCCGACAGGTTGGCTTTATGCCGGCAAAAACTGGTTTTTGCCAGAAACGGTTAAAACCGGCATAAACTGGTTTAAACCGGCAAAAACTAGGAAATGTCTACGGTCGTCCTGCAAAGCATTTTAGGGTATGTCATACTAAATTAAATCCCTCTGTAACTTACATGTAAGAAATTCAACAT
>JAMKCH010001275.1:0-52530 GCA_023653785.1 Ophioderma brevispina
TTGTTGATCCTACTGCTGTTATACCCCGTTGCAATTTAGAAAGTGATTTGCCAGGGAACGGTGAGTATCCCTTGGTATAACGGGAGCAGTGGCAGGGAGGGACGAGTGCTCCCCAGCTCAGAACCCTTGCCCATTTCCCCTCCCCGTCAGCCCCCAATAACTGACCGTTGAAACAGTTTCTATGGGAAAGGCCCCAAATTTCCCCGTCAGAAATGCCTCGTCGCCCCTCTGGTGCCCTCCCCCCCCCCCTCCCCCATTTGAAAAGGTCTGAACGGGACTATAATATTTCTATGGCTTTTATTCAAATGTATTTCAGTCCTTTCGGTCATTTTAGCGAAAAAGATTGAGGTACCACTAGGGGGTTCCGCAAAGTCGGAAGGTGGGGTGTGTTGTGTGGGGGGGGGGGGGGGTGGGTTGCACCGTGCTTAGCCCTTATGTGTGAAATGGCCAAAATGGACTTTTAATTTATGATGCTACTATAAGAAAGGTTACTGACAATATGTGTATATCTTCCTTCTCTTCTTATTTTTAGATTATTGTGGTAATTACTTTCTATTAGATAACTCCACAGTTTATGACGTCACTATGACGTCATATTAAAAACGTTTGTGTTTTGTAACTTTATTTGAAGAAAGGCACTGTGTAGCTACACATGTTGATATACCAAACAAGATGATGTTTGTCCCTTATTTACGAAAAAATCTGGGTGGGATTTTGTAACCCCCCCCCCCCCCGGACGTCTAATTTAGGTATAAAAAACGTTTGGTTGGAACGAAGTCGTAACTACACCAGAAAGGTTTTTCTTATAAAGATTATTTCCCATTAGAGGGCCTATGAAATTAGAATAACTATACTCATCGGCCGGGCTTTTGGGTGAAAATCTCTATTGCCTGCATGATGCAGCCCCTTTTCCTAGATCTGGGTCTTGGGTTGACACCCATATAACCCCATCACATACATACATATTAGACAAATCAGATGTACTACGTAATGTTGTCGATATATTGTCAGATATATTATCTGTGGTCAAGTATTTACAGTTGCTTTAAGGGGTTTACATTGATGACAAAGGAATTTATACATATTAATTAGCTCAAATTATTCCATTGTAAGTTTCCCCGTTGGGAAATTGAATAACGTGCTATACTTTGATTTTGTTTTTTTTTTTTTCGGGGAAAATAACGGAATTAGCACCCTTGAATTCTGTTGTTCTCTAATATTAAAAAAAAAGAAAGGGGACACTTAATAGGTATAACGATTTTAGAGGCATTAGCCTGGGCATGGGTCCGAAATTGGCATTCTTGCAAACCACCTGTTATTGGATCCAGTGTATGATACTTGTGCAGTGCACCATCAGATCACGCCGCCCCTGACCCCACACGTACCTGGCCACATTCCATCACATCAGTTTTCTTTTTTCAGTGGTAGGGGACAATGACGTCACGGGTGGCCAAACAGTACATTCACAAAGCTTTACTTTTTCCTGTGATGACATTGGCTGTAGGAAAATTTCATGATTGGGCCCCGCGCTGGCCTTTTATTGCGAAGGGCGGAGCGCTGAACACAGAGGTTGCTGGAGGGGTAAATGCTTGGAATTTGAACTGTTTTGGTTTTAAAGTGTTAAAATTATTGGGATGGGGTGGGGGAAATTAAAAAAAAAAAAAAACACCCCACACCACCCCCCCAATCAAATTATTGGGGTGCCAAGCCCCCCGTTTCCTAAGCCCAATCCACAACAAACAGCAAAGGGATCCAATTTTAAGTCTATAATTTTGTGTGAGTTCGTCCTTAATCTCCGTGTCCAAACCAGTGCAATCTTAAATATGATCCAGCCTAGAGATGTGTAGGCTTACAGCTACACGCGTATGGCTGCTTCACTTTTCCGCAAGGTTTTCTTATCTGTGATTGCTGTCCAGGGCAGACCCAAGACATGTTCTATTGCCTTTGTAGTGTCCTGATCGGCTTCCACTCCAGGTTGCTCCACTTCTGCAAGGAAACTTAGATCGGTCAATTGTGGGGGTAGTCTATGCGAAACAGTAATGCATGCAACACGCATTCTAAAAGCAGACCCACAAAGCGACTCAGCCTGACAGCGACTCGCCCGGCCCAGTCTCCTCCCCTGGCTGGTTCCCGGCATTTGTTCCCAGCCATTTATCTAAAAAACCGAAAATTTTATTTTCACTTCATGTTTTTTTATCGTACGAACGTACGCCAAAAAAAAAAAACAAACCAAATTGAAAAAAAAAAAATTCCAACGAAGAAAAAAAATCTGAGAAAAAAATTCTAAAAAAAAATTTCTAAAAAAAAAATCAATTCTAAAAAAAATCTAAAAAAGAATTCAAAAAAAAAAATTTCTAAAAAAAAATCAAAAAAAAAATCGAAAAAACACAAAAAAATCCAAAGTTAAAAAAAATCAAATTGAACAAAAAAAAAAAGATTTTTTTTTTTAATTTAATTGTTTTTTTTTTTAATTTTCATTTTGTTATTTTTTTTGGCGTCATTTTTTTATTTTTTTTTGTTGGCGTCGATGGTACACCATACTAAGGCTATCATTCACTCTATTGCATCTAAGAAAACAAAGGCAGAAATTCCCTTTTTCATACGTTTCTCCCTCAATTTTATTTTAATCCCGTATTCAGTGATCTGTCATTATTGTAGTCAATGTTCCATTTAAGTACAAGCAACTTGTTTAAATTGTCTTTTTGAACATTTCCATGACTTTAAAAAATCCTGCTTGGCTATTCCGTTGTCGATATACATGTAATTAGCTAACCAAAATGGCTATCCGACAAGCACAATAAGCTTTTGTATTGAGTCCACCTGAAGATTTTCCATGACTTTGATCACTATCCTTGGCTTGTCGTGGACATTACATGTATTAGCTAACCATCAGATGGTATCCGACAATACAATAAGCTTTTGTAATTGAGCCATCCTGAAGATTTCCATGACTTTGTTGCTTATTCGTTGTCGATAGACATGTATTATCTAACCTAGTGCAATGGTCCATGGTATCCGACAATCACAATAAGCTTTTGTATTGATCCCTGTTCTTTCATCTTTGTTTATTTCAACAATAAAGGGGCAAAATGTTTCGATTGTCCCTTAAAATAGTGAAGAATGAAATTTGCATAACTTAGAGTCACTACTACTTTTGGCTGAAAATCGTAATCGACAGATAAGCTAACAAGTATATGGCAAATCTGTGTTCACAATTAGCTTTTATATGAGTTCTTTCACTATTGTTTTATTTCTTCCTTTGTACCACCTGATTGCCGAGTTGTTTTTCTAAATTTTCCTTTGTTCAATTGTCCTTTAATTGTTTAACTCGGAATATTCAATCAGACCGTTTTTTCTCCGAGGTGTCCCAGCGACCACTTTCGGTTATTCAAAGCAGTAATGCCTTAATGGTGCCATCATGAATATTACTGCTGGTAAGCGCACTTTTCATTATAGAGCAGATTGGTCAGTGGAACCAGCTATCTGCCGAAATAAGGATGCCAATTCTCTGACATGAGCTTGAATGAGTTTAGGGAGTAAAATAGGAGTAAAATTTAATTCTGGTGTAGCAAGAGCGGACACGAGGATATTATTCAATCACTCATCAAGCAATCAATCAATTCAATCAATCATAAACTTGATTTAAGAAATAAGTAAAATGTATGCGATACGATCTCCACTATACGCGTCATTTTCGATACACACACTGGCAAAAGTATTGCAACATGCAGAAAACGACATCATAATCAACACATTGATTTAAATTATACCATGGATTCTTGACCATACATCACGTATTGAATGTCAAAGTCGTGCATTTTCATGCAAATGTCATCCCCCAGAATCCAAGGGGGCCAAAAAAACGTTTGATTTTGATGTCTGGTTTCCTAAATATGGGCGGATTAAAGGAAATGCGAACGATAACTTACTGATTGCACTCAGAGGGAATCAGGCACACAGAACAAAACCATGGCTTGACAATAGCCCTAATGATTTGTTATGGGTTCGTTAGGGTTAACTTAATGTTTATCGAGAGAAAATCGTTTGTTTGGACCGAGGAAAAAGAGGAGAGATTTAAAGTCAATGGAAGACATTGGTCTTAAAACTTCGGGATATTTGAGACAACGAAATGCATTCGAATGATAAAATACGGGTTACGTAAATTCATTGTTAATACACGTTTCACATTGCTGACAAACAGAACAAGGTCAAAAATGCGATTAAAAAGTTGTGTTCAAAGGTATCACCTGACATTTCTTGCCATTAAATTTCAGGTTTCAACGGTTGATGGACGTGCTCCATCTGTTATTGACAGTATCTCTTTCCGGGGTCCATACAACACTTCGATTTCGCCCTAAACATTTAAGTAGAGCCGATAACACAACCCGTACAGTTCATTAGGACTATTTCGCAAGCCATTTTGACGTTCCTGTGCCTGTTTCCTTTTGGAGTACAATCGGCAAGGTATCATTAGCCAGCTCCTTAACTCGCCATATTTAGGGAACAAGACAATCAAAATAAACTTTTTCGTCTATTTGATTCGGGGAGGAAAACACACCTGATTTGAGAATCATAACTTTTACAATAATATAATTATGTTATGTGTACTCAAGAAACTCATTGTAACAATTTAAAACCAATGTTTCAAAGTAAATTGATTTTTGCATGTTGCCAATACTTTTTGGCCAGTGTGTGTATTTCCAAACAATGGCAGAAACGTGTAATGAGTAAGAATATTTCAAAACATTTGTGTTTTAATTAAGGTATTACAAAGGGGCAGTGTGCCAAGGAAAAAACCATACAATCAAGCTGTGGCCTAGAGCGCCGGATAACAGGAAATTCTTCAATTTGCCTCGCCAAAGTGGAAGAATTACATATATATTGTACACATAACAAATTAACATACCCCAAACAGATTAATAAGAGGCCAAAGATACCCAGGTAATCTGTAGGCTAAATTTTAAGTTTGCCGCAACTGTAATACGTGATATCATAGACTCGGCTAATTTATATTTAAAACACAAAGGTCACAGGCCGATCAAACAGGCTGGACGCCATTGGAATCAACTCCGGCGTGTGTTTTCTGTGTTAAACGCCGGTTCCGTCGTCTTCATGAATAATGAACAGTTAGTCATTTAAGATCAAACCGTCCCTGTTCCCCATGAGGGCGCTTATCTGGGCTTAATCATTTGATGAGGGCTAATGATGTAAGTGTACAAACCATTGCAATATCAATTTTGAAAAATCTTGAGGGCGCGCACTGTTTTTAAAAATGTGCCAGTAGTGTCTCTTTGATAAGGCAGAAGCAGAGTTATGTGACAGTACGAAATAAAATGAGTTAAAACGAGTTTTTGTCACATATCATAAAGGCTAGCTTATAGTGGGATTTTTTTATTTGTGTTGCTTCATTAAAAGTCCATTCTCGTTCAGGTCCAGTTAGCGACCATAACACATTAAATTTTTTATAATTGCAACGCATGCTGTTTTGTCCACGTAACCATCTGTTATGACTTGGTTTTGGTATTAGTAAAATAACCTGAGTACACACCAAAACAATGGCCGCCACTTTTCGCTAGATTGGTTGTTTATAAAGTGGGCAAATAAAGTTCAGTCACGTGTGTGGACTTCCGAACGATATTAATGCAATAAGAATTGAAGCAAAATTGCAGCTTTTAAAAAGTTTGTCTTTTAATAACGGCCCTCAGGTCGCTCGAGATCGTCATTTCGGGTGTGGTACAAACAGGGATGACCAAATATTGGCGGTACTTAGGGTCAATGTTCTTGAAAGTTTTCTCAACATTTGTTCTTAATAAAATGTACATTGGGAGACACCATGAGCAGGGAATAATAGATTTTGGAGAAGCGATGAGTCTTGAAGGTTGATGAATAACACGATGCGAACGGGACTTCCAGATAGGCGGGGTCCAGCTGCATGGAAGGCTTTAGTCCCATTTTTTTAGTGTGCCAGATATGGGGTTTTTTTTGAGAAGGATTTGTGCCTACCCTGGCCGGATCTGCCTTCCTGGAGTGTCATTCGGAAGAAGATATGGCAGGAAAATGACAGACGCGCGTGGATGCAAGTAACATGAGTTTAAGATCAATCTAAAGTTGGGAATTTTGAGGCAAACGAAACAGGTGGGTAGTCTATGTCAGGGCTCTTGTCACTCTTGTCACATCGTATCATGATTAAAGAAGAAGCTTCAACAAAGGACGTGGGCGTTGAAATGTTTTAGTTAGATATGTCGTAAATTTAGAAAGTTCTTTCTGATCTCCTACTGGATGTTGCCACAGAAGGGAATTTGCGTAGTGCAGGCGGGGATATAAAATCAGAGACTAGGTTGAAGCGGTGACAGCCTGTTGTCTGGTTAATTAAGCATGGTTGGATGAGTCGGGGACTGGATATATAAGTTGTTTGATGGAAATGGCTGTGGACGACTTGAGGACGACTTGAAGTGTGAACTCGTCTTCATTTGAACTTGGCAAGTACATTCACTCGTCATAAGAGTTTTCGACCAGCGTGGCAGGGAAATAGTTCCTCCGGACTCTCGGACTCATAGCCGAACCTACAACGGTGACGAACAGGGCCCATTCGATTCAGCTGGCTCTTCACGCAACACTAGTTTCATGCTTTATTCCGACTTTATTTATGTCTAGGGGGCTATATCTCCTTGTACACCAGTCTCGGGTCATTCGGAATCGGTCCGGGGCAATACAATCTTCCCAATAGGCAGGTTCCTTTCCGGCTCGAGCATTTGGCGTAACAATATCACTTCCTGACAAGCATACAATACGACAAAGATATAACTTTTAAACAAGGAAGGCATTACAGTTTAATTAATCTTATCAAAATTTCAGTACTGTTGTAAAATAAAATAATAAATATTCCGTTTTAACAAACTACAAATTTGAATCTGTTCACAGGAATCAACACTCGAACACATTGAGTACAAATAGACAACAGAGCCGCCATCTAGGCCCCAATAAGACCGCATAATCCAATGTTGAAAGTGGATAAAATGAAAATATAAAACCCCAGGAATAACCTCTGGCATGACTCTACGACATTGTTCTATTCTTTCCCGACCCACTCTGCCTAGGCATTAGCCAGGCTCGGCCTTTTCATCATGTATTTATTGAAAAATAAAATCGATATATAAATCAAGGTGAAAATGTTAATTGGGGTTAACATAAGAAGTTTTAAAGGCCGGTTGTTTTTTCTCCATCGGCCTTGAACAATTCTAAGCTCCGTGCATAACGCGGAAATTACCCGTGTACTTCCTTGTTAGCATTAAATACGAATGGACATTAGCCGAATATATATTGTTACGCGCACGAACATATAGGTGAAGATAAGTCACAGTTCGGTGGATGATATTTACGGCGTTTAATATCGTGGTTAGCTAACGATTGTTAAAATATTAACCTGCTGTTTTTAAACAGTGGAGTCTTAGCTAACCACCCAGTTTAGACCTAACCACAGTTATTTTAAGCATCGTTTGAGAATACGGCACATTATTTTCCAGTTATGAAACGAAATAGTGTCGCCAATATTCTACATTTTGCCTTTTAGAACATCCTGCTAGGATCGAAAGTCAGGCCCACATTCTAGTATAGAGTTAATTATAAGGGCCTACCAAAAAGACGTTTTTAAGTTCTCATATCAAAACGAAGTGAAATATCGGCCGACCAACACGTACAGATGAGGTATTGGAGGGGGTCAAGGTCATTTACTCAAGATGAAAACTTCAATACTTAAATCGGATCATATACTTTAACCTCTTCAGCTCGTTGTTGTCCCACACCCAAACCTAGAAGGACGTTAGCGAACGGCGCCTTGCTGACGACAGACGTTGCCGTTAATGGGCCAGGTCTGGCCAAAAAATAAACTACACCACAATTAAACGCGTAAGGTATGACCGCAACAGTAGCTCTCAACCTTGTTCTCTACATAAACATTTAAAACCAAACACAAAAGAAGAAAATAAAAAACAGAAAAAAACTAAAAAATCAATAAAATAATTAATATAATTTATTTGTTGAATGTTTGTTTCGAAGCTTAAACACAACTTAAAAGGTAAGGTTTGAGAATAGCAAGTTACATGAGCACTTTGTCAAACTGTGTAGAAGGAAACTGCCAAAGCTTGGAAATCCCTGGTTGTGAGTGACGGGACTCTGTCTCTATAAATGTTATCGTGTCGTGGACTTCACTTTTCAATTTGTGGACCGCCATACCACTTCTCTCATCTCCCTCTCCCCCACACGTGAACCCATTGCAAAGAAAAGGTGGTTTACACCTTAAGATGGGGCTCACAAACACGTGGAAGGACTGACGGATGACGACTTCAGAAATAAGATGATTTGCCGTGATTTGTTCCTGCTTTAGATGCTTTGTTATTTGCTGGTATGTAAAAAATTATCAATTCGTAATTACACAAATACAGTGATCATAACTTCGTTTGCAAGAGTAGAAATTATATTGGGGTGCTAAGTTCTTGTTAGATTTATGTAGACAATTCTGATCATCATATACCTGACGCATTGAAGACCGTGTTGCAGGTGATGAAGCGGGTGGTCCAACGAGTGGCGCGCAACATTCCCAGGTAGATGGTCCAGTGGCGCCGTGAGATTAGGCTTACGGAAAATCCTCTTCCAATCGATGACAAAATTTAACATTTGAGGAGTAAAATCTAAAATGTAATTTTATAATGGTCGCTGGCTTTTTAGTATATTATGATGCTAAAAAACTGGTTAAAAGTTTGCTAAAGAAATGTTGATTTCTGTTACTTTATCGGACTGATCGTTATTTATGTCAGGGCGAATAGGTGAATTACATTATTTATTTTACGAACGTGAACCCCCTCTTGCCAACAAGGGGAGGAAATGACAAGGAATCCACTATACATTTTAATTTAAACAAATCATTTTCAGGGGAAACAAAAACATTCCGGGAAGGACGTATTTATTTTGCAGTTTCACGGAGCGATGATCAATGTTTACCTGAACGGTTAATACGACCATACGTGTTTTTATTAAATCAAGGGGCGGGCGGCCGGGTCTTTCCATCTGACGGACTGCTTGAGCAGGGGGATTCGCGGCCTGGGGAGGGGGGGTGGTCAGGCGGGGGGGATTAGTTTCGCTCATTAGGTGGGAAAGGCCTGGGAGGACTGTAGGCCGGTGGATTCATGGGCGTCGAGTGTCCATGTGTCTGTCGGCCTACGGTTGACTGATCGGCTCTAGCGGGTGGTCGTTTCGGGGATGTTGGTGGGGATCCGCTCGCCTGTTGGAAGAGAGTCATTGGGCTTCGGTCGTTGCACCTGGCGTGGGCCATTGTCCACTGGGATAGATAGACAGGATAGATAGACAGGACATGTACGAACCAAGCGGGCTGCCAGACCCATAGCCAGGATTTTTTCAGGGGGGGGGGGGGGGGGGTGCGGTTTTTTCAAAAGTTGGATCTTTTTCCAAAATGTGGACCTCTTTCACAATAGAGGGGGTGTGTAAAATTTGATTATAAAATTAATCGATTAAGCCCAATTAATTGGTCGAGCTTGGAGTTGCAAAAATATTGGGGCGAGACGCAGTCGAGCCCAATACTTTTAAAAACTCTAGCGAGACCAATTAATATGGGCGACCGTGTATCGATAAAACATCCATTTTTCTGATCATTTTTTGGTCCGATTATTTTCAACACACTTGGACTTCCCAAAACAAATCTGGCAAAAGTCGACTTTTTTTGCAAAAAATTTGCCCTTTTGTGACCAAAACAAAAAGCCTAAAACCCCTATTTTTTTCATGCTCGCTTCGCTCGCACCACATCATTCTGGGTCGGAACCTTTTGGAATTTTTGAGATTGTGTGGGTAACCGCACACCCCCCCCCCCGCACCCCTCCTGGCTACCGGCCCTGGTGGGGGCTGCCCTCCAGCTATATCTGACTTGTCTATATAATTACCTCATTTGCATGGTTGGCCGATAGCCTTCAGAAATCAAACCTTAAGCAAGCTTGGTAAAAAGGGAAAATAAAAGTATCTTAACTTTATTGATAGATAGATAGTTATAGATTCCCAACAGCCCTGGCCAAAGAAAAAAATGTTTTGTTCACATATATGTGGCCCGCAAAAAAAAAAGAACGTGTAATATGCCAAAAACTGATATCGAAAATCTTTTTTGTTGTGTTTTTACTACCTTTTTGCCCGATACCAGGCATATTATTTGTTCTAACTAAAAATAGACTCTTGCATCAGGGCTTGGGTTATGCGGCAAAAGTAACTCCAAATACTTGAGGACGAAAACCTTTACATTTAATACTGAAAAACCAATATGATTAAAAATGATAAATACTGAGCATCACATTGCATTAACATAGGGTGAAGAGGAGAACAAATATAAAAAGGACCATCATTGATCCAACAATTCCGCAATATACAATGCATACTATTACTAATCAAACAAAGAATAACATTTGGACATGCCAAAGAATTTGAGTAAAGGGGCTTGTTCCGATTTTTGTCTAGTGTCTTCTATTTGATACGAGAGCCTGACACCTGTGTGCGACCAACAATTACCGTGGGAAACAAACTTGCGGTTTTGATATGACGCGATAATGCTAGTGCAAATGCCCTTTCCTACTGTGCTACCTATGCTGGTAACCATAAAATTACGGTATTTGTTGTCGGTATCTTGAGAAAAGCAATAGATTTGGAAGCTGAAAACTTCAGGAGAACAATTGAGAGAAATACGGCCTTTCATTGATATCAAATTGTAATACACTTCCGGTTTTTATTAAAACAGGGGGTCCCAAAGACGATAGAAAAGTACCTTTAAGGGTGCTGCTAAATAAATGAGCGAACGCATAGCCGTGCCGTCATCTGTGTTACGCATGAGGGGAGTTGGTGAACGCTAATATGAGATTCTTTGCCGCAATTAATGGTACGGATCAAAATTTTCGGCTCGTCTTATAGCGGCGTACGTTTTCGGGTCAAAATATTTTACGTACTACCAACAGACGACCCCCTTGCCGGCTCGGAATTCGGTGGATTTTTATAGACGTTCATTTCATCATCCCTCTTTGTTCAAAGTCGGCGATTGAAGTATAGAAAATAGTGATGAAAAGGTAGCCCTATGAGGTATTTCAACTGGATAATATATGGACCATGATTTGGAGAGCAACAAATTCTCACAGTAATTAGTGACACTTTGAAATTGTTTTTTCAACATTCTATGCATTTTTAACAATGATTGAAGAAGGTTTGAAGTGCTGGGGTTTCAGCAGGTGGCGTTAATCCGGGGGCGGAAAAGGGGGCGCTTCCCCCCGGATGGCCAAAGGGGGGGGCGCCAAAAAGAACGGGAAGAGGGGAAAAGAAGGAAAGGGAGAAGGAAAAAGGGAAGGAAGGAAAGGGGGAAAAGAAGGAAAGAAAGGGCGACGGAAAGGGGAAGGAAAAGAAAGAAAATTAGAGATGAAATTAGGAGGGAAAGGGACAAAGGAAACAGTTAAAATGAAAAGGGAGGGAAGGGAAAACTAAAGGGGAAAGAAGATAGAAAGCTTTGGGAATCTGTAACGGGAATGCTAAGAAGCGCCAAACTTAGGGCGAAAAACGTTCAAAAAAAATGAGAATAAGAGGAACGTACAAAAAATCTAAAGGAAGGGGCGCCAAAAAAAGCATAATAAGAATAAAACCAAATAATAGCGGAGAAAAACGAACGGGGTGGTGAAAGAAATTGGAAAGAACTAAGACAAAACACAAAAAGGTGCAGCAAAAATGAAGGGAAGAGAAGAAAAGAAAACGGATTTATAACAAAGAAAGGGGCGTCCAAAAGGGCACAAGAGAGAGAAAAAGTAAGGAATTAAGGGGCGCTAAAATAGCAAAGGCAATTGGAGCTAACGAAAATAAATGCGTCACAAAAACGAAAAAACAAAAAAAACGAAAAGGGGTTTGAAAATAGTTTAAGGGGAACGAACCGCAAAGAATGGAAAGGAATATTGGAGTTTATTAAACGGGAATAATAAGGGGCGTCAAAAGAGGACAACCAAAGGAAAAGGGCTGAAAAAAATAAAAAATAAGGGAAATGGGCCGAAAACAGCAACTGAAAATGTAAGAAAAGGGGAGGTACTAGAAAATAAAGAGGCGTCAAACAGAAGAAAAAGAACAAAGGAAAGGGATTGAAAAGAGTTTAAGAGGTGCAAAAGGGAACTTTTAAAAACAGAGGTTATATAGAGAAAAAAGGGCGTCAAAAAACAGAAGCGGTACGAAAAATGTCAAGGCGATCATAAAGGAATCAAATTATATTTTTATTAGGAAAAAAAACCTCAAATTGACCTTCAAAGACGAGCATTTAACGTCGAAGGGGGGGGGGGGGGTGCCGACAAACAAACTGTCAATTTGCCGACACAATTTCAAAAATTTTCAGGTCGCTGCGATGCCATAGGCGTAATCACGGGGGGATGGGAGGGATATACCCCCCAATATTTGCAGGACGGGGGGATGGTCCATTACGATCATAACCCCGATGGTGAGGCATGCTTGCATTCATGTGTTTTTGACCAAAAATAACCTCGTACTTTACCGTTAAATAGTTAAAAATTGGTAAATTTGGCGCGCTCGCGTGAATTTGTTATAATTACGATTACATTTAAGGACGTTTGGGTCAGATATCCATATTTGGCAATCGTGCCAACCTCAATTCTTACGAAATGTCGTCGGCAGCCTGAAGCGTCGAATGCCCGCGATTAACAGACAAGATCGACACATCCCGCGTAGCAAAGCGTTTTACGCAAAAAAAAAACATGAATAACCACGAGCGCGCAAGTAGGGTGGATGCATTAGACCGGGCAGGTGATGGCGACTGTGAGGTTTTCGGGGTCTCGCATACAGATGAATTGGAGAAGAAAATGAAATTGAGGGCAGATGAAAACTAAACTGAAGCATTTGAACACCAAACCATCTTCTTTTATTGTTCTTTGTTCAACACTTAGTTTCTGCATTGTGTTCCTCCCTGGTATCTTGGAGGCAGTGAGGAATGCGGGAGAGAGGAAATGGCCCTCCATTAGAGCGTTTGTCCGCACATTTTGCTCCACAACAGAGGCTTGTGGCGTTCCCCTAGTCTCAGCAGTCAATTTCCCACTATTTTGCTCATTTACCCTGTGAAATATTAGGGATAAGGATGTTTGGTTTGGATGTTATGAGCGAAAATATGCCCCATTTGTGGTCGACCAATATTAGATTTTAAAATTGTATTCTATTGGGATTACAAATCACGTTTCTAGATCTCACTTCAAAACAGGCGAAATATCGGGTCCGAAAACTGTACAGATGGGCGTTTGTGGTGAAGCCCATTCTACCTAAGATAAAAAAAAAATATAGACTTAAATCGGGGTCATGGGCCGCTTTTTTTTAAGTGCAGTTCTGGAACCTTCAAAATGGTATTATTGTATCCTTGGGTGCAATTGACAATATCTCTGATTAGGGGAATCAAAGTTGGATGGAAATAAAAACAGAGGATTTATCTTAGGAACCGGTCTAAAAAAAAATTCACAAATATCTCCCAAATGCACAGTTGATTTTAATTTTTAGTTTGATAGTAGGCCTATAGTCCTGGGACAATACGCAAAGTACTGCCTACATTAATAATAATCATATAATATGGAGTCAAACCGATACGAGGACCGTGCCTCGGCATTAGTGTTTATGATTTGGTAAGCCGTACTCTATAATCAGATAGAAAAAAAGCTTTAGCTTACCTAATGTTCGAATTGGAAAGGATCGGTATTATTTTGAGCTTCATTTTGGTAAAAATGTTTGCTGCTTATTTGTGGGAAGGTTGCCCTCGAATTAGTTTGGTGTTTTTTACCTTTTACCTAATATAGTTATTATTTGAAAATATTCCTGTGAAGTTCGAGAGGTCAGGTAAAATCCTCATTGACATGCGGTCTTTTACATAGAAAATCTAATCAAACCCTAATAAATAGGTCTAAAAACGAGGAGTGATGCCGCCTTTCCTGCCACAAACTGCAGGATATATAGGATGAACCAAAAAGTATGAAAACACGAAACTCGGAAGCAGAACGTAAAAGATAGAAAAGGTTGAAACGAATATAAATGAATAAGAAATTAAAAGAAAGCACAAAGAAAACGAAAAAATTGCAATGTCCTATGTGATCAGGTAGCACAGAGGGGATTGCTGGGGTGGTCGATACACGCTGGTCACGCAATATAGTACGTCAGCCCGGAACAGTTTTGGGCACCAAGGGGGAGGTGGAAGAGGAGGAAGAACAATGTTCAGTGCTCCACATGTTAGGGGTACTTATGTGGGATCATCGCTCTGGGTGGATGTAGAAATCAGAAGATGGCTGCAATTTTTTTTTTATGGGCCAAAAAAGGTCAAATTGACCAAATTAGCGGTAAAAAATCATAGAATGGGATTCCAACTTAAAGATTATATGTCATAGTATTAATGGTCCCCTATATAGCTGTTTAGATTCAAGAAAATTTGGAATGTTGGAATCTGGGGGGATTTTTGACCCTAGAAAGGACCAAAAGGGTCTTCAAAATGTGACCTAAATAAGGTAAACATCATTAGATGGATGATTACAACTTCATATGTACATGTAATAGTATTTAATTTTCCCCACTATATAGCTGTAGATTCAAGAAGAATTTGAATTTGGAATTCTGGGTTATTTTTGACCCCAGAAAGGACCAAAAGGGGTCAAAATTGACCCAATAAGGGTTAAAAACATAGAATGGTGATTCCAACTTCCTATTAAGGTAATATATTTTCAATTTCCCCCACTAATAGCTGTAGATTCAAGAGAATTGAAGTTGGAATCTGGGGTTATTTTGACCCCAGCAGAAAGGGACACACACAAAAAGGGTTCAAAAATGGACCCAAAATTGAGGTAAAAAAAATCATAGAAATTTCATGTTTTTTCTTGTTTAGAAAATAATAAAGGCCGCCCTCACCAACTTTTTTCAAAAGTTGGCCGATCAAAGTTTATTTTTTACTTGGCCTTAATAAGCCTCGTCCCCGGGATCAACAGATTTACAGGAAGTTATCAGAAGTATAAGATTGAAGGTCTGTTGCGAAGGTCTAATTTGTCCCATTTACTATTGAACTGAAACTATTGAACGTAGCATTAATAGATATAAATTAGGATAGCTTTATTTTTATACAGTATTCTATAGGAGGGGCTCATAATCACGTTTTGCCCTTCATCATCAAAACTGGGTGAAATGATATGGGCATAATAGTAGTATGTAAGAAAGTTGAAGACATTGAGTCAACAAAATGAAGGGATACTCTTTAAAATAGGTATGAGAGTTCATAGTGCTCCGATATTTGTTAACTTCCATTTTTCCCCTTTTTAGCCGTTCTTTTGGGTGGGTTGTTGCTTTTGTAAAAAAAATAAGAATAGAAATACAAATCGGTGCGGCGTCCACAATCGGAGCGGGCAGGGACGATCAACTGAGTTTTTTGTTTTTTACTTGGCCTTAGAGAGTGACTTACTTTAATCAATTGACTCCAAAATTGACCCTAGAAAGGGCCAAAAGAGGTCAAAAAAATAGACCCCAAAAGAGTGTGAATTAAAAACATCATGGGGCAAATTATACTGTTGGAAGTTAATCTTTGAGAAGCAACTGGGAATCGACAAATGTTTGCACTTTTGTCAGCTGGCAACCCATAGATTGATCAGATTGACCGACGAAACGTTGCCATGTTGGCACGGTGGGACAATTATCATCATCAGCTTTGACTTTTGTCGAAATCCGTGGCGTACGTCTTTGCATTAACGTCTTTATATGTAATTGCTGATCCCAATTCAAAGGAAAGTGGTATCTCTGACTGCTGCATCAGAGTAGGGTAGTGATCTGCACCTCACTTGGACATAGAAGGACTCACAGAATAAAGGTTCTGATTATAAATCTGGTCTTTGACTTGAAAGCAATGCCCATCGAACTGTGTTCTATTCTGTGCCACAATTGTGGGTATAGGAGTGGTATTTCACCATAGATCCGATATTCGTAGGATGTTTTCCAGGAGATATTTTCAATTCGCATGGAGTTGCCTGGATAAGTGACACTTAAAAAGTCCTGCCGCTCCCCTTCATTGTCAATGTTCTGCACCATGGCACCATTACAGTAAGATGTTTTCCACACAGGCCTGTAGAAGGCATCTTAGTTGCTCTGGAGGCAAACAGACTTTCATATTATAAGATCCATATAGTAAAACAGTTGTGATATTTCAGGGCAACAAATAAACCTAAGAGCAGATTAACAAATTTTAGGATTAGCTTTCATCTGACGACCAATGTTTCTCTCATACTGGATTGTTTTTACCTAGTTTCAGGAAAAAGATGAATTTGTGGCATATTGGGTTAAAGTTTGACCAAATTTGGTTTGGACCATTTTGATCCCTTGTCAAAGTTTCATGCGATGTCGTAAAGGAACATAAAATAGTAGAGGGGATTTTTTTTTCAAAGTGGACTTCGCCCAAAAATTACATTTGGGCAATTTGGTCCCCCAAATTACAAAGGGAGCACATTGGCAAAAGTGGACTTTTTACCTACATATTCGCTCGCAAAATCTATTTTGGCCTTTTAGGGGGTATGGGACTTTTTGGAATGGGAGCGTCATCCCCCACCGCCACATCCCTGGTTACAAACCTGATATTGTGCATTATTACCATTTTTTCTGCAGTCTTGATCTTTAAAAAACAGGAGCACGACTGCATATGTAAACCATGCATTAATTGGTGAATATATTTGACAATTAGGTTATTTGACCATTATTATCCAAAGTTTTCAATTTGGATGTCACTACTGATTTAAAAGTGATAAAAGGTTTTAAATTGGCAATTGATTATTGACATTCCGGCGTAATATTGGAAAAACATATGAATACCAAAATACAATTTTCCTGTTTTTACCCCTTTTTAAGTCATTGTTTTTAAACATTTTGGTCATTTCTGAGGTTTTTTACATTCAAAATTCTTCCAATCTACAGCTATGGGCAACAAAAAATAAACTATATACTATTCAACTTAAAAACGATGGAAATAAATAATACATCACCATTTTATGATTTTTACCATTTATTTGTGTCAATTTTGACCCCTTTTTGGCCCCAGATTCAACCCTTTCAATTATTATGAATCTACAGCATGTAGTGGAGGAATTTAAATAGGAATTTAATAGAAGTCAAAATAAATAACCATTCTATGATTTTTTACTAATTTGGGTCATTGGACCCCTTTTTGACCTTTCTGTGCGTAAAAAAACCCCAGATTCCAACATTCAAATTCTGACAATCTAGAGCTATATTATAGAGGGGGCAAAATGAACGTTTACATTCACAATTAAGATGAAATAAATACATCACCATTCTATGCTTTTTTCCATATTTGGGTCAACTGTGACCCCTTTTTGGTCATCTTCTGGGGTCAAAATAACCCCAGATTCCAACATTCAAATCTTCTTGAATCTACATCAATATATGGGGCAAAGTAAAAACTATTACATTAATATGAAGTCGGAATCACCATTCTATGAGTGTTTACCTTATTTGGGTCAATTTTGACCCCTTTTTGGTCCTTCCTGGGGTCAAAATTAACCCAAGATTCCAACATTCAAATTTTCTGAATTATCTACAGCTATATTCTAGTGGGGGAATTTTATTAGTATACATGTAATATGAAGTCGCAGTCGGAATTAAATTAAAATCAACATTCTATTGATTTTTACCCAATTTTTTAGGTCAATTTGGACCTTTTTTGGACCATAAAAATAATTGCACCACTTCTGATTTCAACATACACCCAGGTGATGTCCACCCACATATGTCCCTAACACCTGGTACCATTGGCCTGTTCTACTTCGACCACTACCCCTAACTCGAAAAACTAGAGCTCTTTTCAAAGTGGCTGACGTACTATAATCAGAGATTACGCGCTCAGCACGTTGCGTATTATTCTGTGTTTTGTCGGGGCTATACGCACTAAGATGTCGCAGGGGTTCATTTTTTCAAGAAAAATAAGATATTTGGCATGCCAATATCTCAAAAGGGACCTCGTTGACCCCATTGTTTTATTGTTTTCTAGAAAGATGCATGAGTGCGCAACTTATATATTAAATCCAACAAAATTATAAATTATGCTTAAAATTTTTAGCTATAGCAATATGTCCTCGAAAAAATTATTTTCCATAGACATATGTAGTTAATTTTGGCGAAACTGTGATTTGTAAATGGATTTAACTCAAAAGCGGTGACATCGGTGACCCCCAATTTTTCTTAATTTTTCATTCATATCGATGAAACAGTATTTATGCGAAGTAAGTTTGAAGGAAAATTATGGCGGGGGAATAGATATGGACCCAAACACTTGGTTTTTAGTTCTAAATGGCAAATTCAGCGCCGCTTTCGCGCCACATGTGCTAGTAATGTTTCTTTTTAGGCAAACCCTGTTTTCAATCATAAATTTCATCAAACCCATCCCCCCAATGTCAAAAGAAAATTTCGCCAAACTGGCGCTCGCCGATAAGTTCATTTCGTGGTGTTATTGAATATTCATGAAGGACGTGGAATAGGGTAGCCATTTTCAATTTCCACAGGGGCGCCAAAGTTCATCTTCAGTTTCCCCCGGGGGTATGCATACTGGGGTACGCCTTCTGTTCAGCCCCCCCCATGTTTTAATCGAGGTCTTTGTTATAAAACGGAAGTTTGTTAGTAATACCAACATTCAATGAAAAAGAAAGTAACCAACCAAAATAAAAAAAATAAAAAAAATAAAAAAAATAAAAAACTTAAAAAAAACAATTAAAAACGTTTTTGAACTTTCCTAACGCACGCGCGTGGGCGAAGATTGACGACATGTAGGCATAACGATACATAATGGGGAACCATTCACAAAGTGATATTTGCAAATAATTTCATCGAAGACTAATCAATGTTTCAATGCTGTCTGCAGCATAGAAGACATACCATATTATGTATGTCATTAGATCTTCCTGATAATGAGAATGTGCACCACCAACCCCCCGCTCAACTTTGATGATTTTGCCGAACCCCCCACCCCCCTCCAAAAAAAAACGTTTATAGAGCGTTGAAAACCCTCGGCCCATAGTTAGACAGGGTAATGGTGGTGCGGGGCTTACTGTTGGAAATATATGAGAAAAGCCATACATGCGCAGCCCAATCCCATGGTAAATTCATGTGACCATTAAGAATGGAAAGGATTTGCATAATGACTTGCATAGTTTGGAAATAAGTCAGGCATGCCCAAACCTTGCATTGTACTTACAAAGAAATTGTTGCCACCTTTCCTCGCGATGCAACTGAAGAAAAAACAACAACAACATTTTAGAGACCACCCAAAGGATTTACAAGAGAAGCAATAAGAGGCTAATTATTTACTTATTAATTAACCCTAACGGCCTTAGCAGATGTATTCTCTCCCTGACACATTCGAAGAGGAACAATCGTTTTTTGTCTTTGCACAAGATCACCGAGCACTGGGAACCTGGGTTTCTGGCTGACAAACCAAACGGTCAAGCGCAAATTTGTCCCACCAGTATCCTAGATTGAATGTCAGATAAATGAACAACACTTAATTCCTCTTCCCATGCCAATCTTTAACTCATCTTTATGTCGATAGAAACACAAAGTTTCGAACCCTTTTTGAAAAAAGAAAATCCGCAAATTCGATCTTCTTTTGCACACACAACTCGAACAAAAAAACAGATAGATTTTACCAAATTCCGAGAGAGACGAAAAAACAACAAAAAAAAGAAATTCAGATATGAAAACAAGTATTCCTCTTCCCCATCCATCCTTACCATCTTTATGTCGAGAGAAACACAAAGTTTCCGATCCCGTTTTGAAATGTCAAAAATGCAAATCGATTTTTCTTTTCACACACAACTCGAACAAAAAAATCGATTTACAAAATTCCGAGAGAGAGAAAAAAAAAAAAAAAAAAATATTTGTTATTGCAAATGGCTTACAGACGAAATCAGAAAGCTAAAATTAAGTTCTCGACAGATGTCCAATTTCCAAAAATGGGTCGCTACGCTCGATCTTCGGCCAACGATTTAAATTGGAATCAAGACGTAAGCAATTAACTAACCTTTGGGTTTTTTCCGTGTTATCAGTGCGTACAAAAAGAATTGTAGGTAAGAATTTAAAAGAATTTTTTGAAAAAAGGTTCTTTGAAAGGAGTGCGCGCAGGCCTTGATTAAAACAGGTGTGGCAACAATTATTTTATTCACTCCAGGTCTGGACAATTCCAGTTTTGAATAACGACGACAAAATAGTAATGCCATTTAAGACATTGAATATCACGAACAATACGTGAAAATGGATTTCCTTTCATCCGTAATTTAAAGAGATACAAAACATGAATCAAAAGATCTTGTTATGCAAGAATAACGACGATGGATTGAAGATTTTACACAAAATTCCCACGGTTAACGACTGCCGACACACTGTGAGACTGGCTTCATCAGCACTGATTGTTGCAGGAGGAGATGCCGTCTGCAAAAACAAGATGACAACATTGTGTACAATGACCGGGTTTTTGTTCGAGTCGATTGAGTTGAAAAAGAATCTTTCATTTATTCAGACGCTTGCCGTGACGCGACTCGTACTTTTTTCGAATATCATATCTGAAGTACTCATTACTCAATGCATGGGACCGACTCGTGCCCCCCATTCAGTGAACAAGAACTTTTTCTATTGTCTTTTAGTATCTATTTATGTAATTGGTGCCAGGATCCATAACAATGTCTAACTAAACCAAACGATGTGAGGGACCGGGTGAAGCAATATAGTCCGCCGGGTCCGCCGGGAGCCACATCCGGGCTCCATAACGGAATGAAGCGGAATAGCTGAAACTAAATGTTTCTGAAGAGTCAACTAATTGAATGCCCTACTCTTTTACCCGTTGTAGCTGGACTATGCGACGGGGACTTGTTCTTAGTTTGATAACACATGCAGATGAGTTGAGGCAAGAGGAGGAGATACCCACGTACGCATCCCTTTCCTAAAAGGAGGTACAAAAATACAACAAAATCGGTAATCCAGTCCCCTCGTTTGACTTTTTTCTCTTAATTCTCGCTGGGGATTTTTTTTTTCTCTCGAGAACTGGAAGGAAAAATGAGAAACTATGTTCTTCTTCGTCTGTTTTTCGCTATCGAGAGTACAATATTCTTCCCTTTCGACTGGGAAATACAAAGGAACCGATTCCTTTCGAGAAAATAAGAAAACGCCTGATTCGATCTTCTTTGTACACACAACTTCAAAGAAAGAGTGGAATAAAATCAACGAGATATATTTTTCAATCTTGATGAATATTTTGGTGTGTGTGTGTGCAACTAGAGCTCGGCTCTCTTTCTCGAGCCCCTCGTCTCTCTCTAAACGTGCCTTTTAGAAAGACGAGAAGACAGAACATAATTTCTACATTAGTCACTGCTGTTTCTTCTCGCTCTCAAGTTCGAGTGAGGAGGAGGGATACCCACGTACGCGTCCGTTCTAAAAAGAGGTAAAAAAATGAGAAAGGAGGATTGAAAACAGTATCATGGCCTTTTGATTGGGGAACTAACAATGCGAATACAGCAAAAATCGTAATGCAATCTGGTTTGACTATTCTCGCTACTTCTCGCTGGAGATTTTTTTTTTCTCTCGAGACGGAAGGAACAAATGAGAAACGATGTTCTTCGTACGTCGGTTTTATTTCGCTACGAGAGGAAAAAATATTTTCCCCTCGACGGGAATACAAAGTAACCGAGTCCTTTTCCAGAAAAAATAAGAAAAACGCTAATTCGATCTTTCTTTGCACACGCAACTTCGACAAAAGAAAGAGGGAATAAAATCAAACGAGATATATTTTTCAATCTTGTTTGGGATATTTTTGTGTGTGTGTGACAAATAGAGATCGGCTCCTCTCTTTCTCGAGCACCCTCCGTCTCCCTCTTGCCTGGGGAAAAGAGAGAAAGACAGAAAATTACATTTGTCTTTATTCCCTTGCTGTTTCTTCTCGCTCCAAGTTCGAGAGTTGAGGAGGAGGAGGAGATACCACGTAAGCACCCTTTCCTAAAAAAGCGTATAAAAATGAGAAAGGAGGATAAAACAGTATAATGCCTTTTGATTGGGGACTAAGCTGAATACCAACAATATCGTAATCCAGTCTCGTTTGAGTTTTTCTCGCTTCTCGCTGGGGATTTTTTCTCTCGAGAAATGGAAAAGGAAAAAAATGAGAAAACGACTTCTTTATTAGTCCGCTTTGTTTTCGCTATGGAGAGGAAAAATATTCTTCCCTTTCGACTGGGAAATACAAAATAAACGAGTCTTTCGAGAAAAATAAGAAAACGCTAATTCGATCTTTCTTTGCACACGCAACTTCGACAAAAGAAAGAGAGGGAATAAAATCAAACGAGATATATCTTTCAATCTTGTTTGGATTTCTTTTGTGTGTTTTGTGTGCAAATCTTTCTCTTCTCAAGCTCCCCCCGTCTCTCTCTAACCTTTGCCTGAGAAAGAAAGAAGACGGATCATACTCCTTTAATTTCTCCTTGATTTCATTGCTGTTTTCTTTTCGCTCTCAAGTTCGAGCGAGAGGGATACATTTTCTTATTCTTGCCACACGAAAGCTAACCAAAAAGACCCAGCGAGGGGAAAACATCCAGCCTCGTCGGGGGCATTATTTCGCACATCGACGTCAATTTCGATGGAGAAGAATATCCCTGTCCTCCTATGCAAACAAAGAGAAAATATAGTCTTCCTTTTTTCTTTCTTCTATTACTTTGTAATGTTTGTTTTTATGCTGTCTTCGCAACGGAGTCGTAACTACATCTTCATGATTTAAGAAGAGGAGAAAGCATTTTGTGTGTTTCATTCACTACTCAGATTTCGAATAAGAAAGTTACCAAAGAGGCTGTAGTATTTTTGTTAATTATATTACAAATGAGCCTCGATAAAATTTTCTCGGTCCATACTAAGAGATGTTTATCTCTTCATATCAAAATGGGGAAAAACAATCGTTTCCCCCTCTCCATCGAAACCAAAGGGAGGGAGAAGGGGGGAAGAGGGTTGTCAGACCCTCTAGATTGAAGAAAGGTACTTTTTCATCGGTGCCGAGCTCGAAAGAGAAGATAACTTTCTCTCTCTCTCTCTCTCTCTCTCTCTCAAAAAAGACTGGAGCAATTGTTGCACAGGTGCGTTTAGCGTTTTTTTTGTGTGTTTTGTGCAGCGGCGTGATGCTCTTCTATCTCTATCTCTTGTATTGTTTGTCTCTCTCTTCCTCAAGAAAATGAACCGAGAACAAATTATCATGTCTGTTTTTTTCTTCTATACACAACTCGGTCTTTTAGTTTCTGGGTTCTGTATTCCCATTTGATATGGTTCATGGGTGGAGGGAGGATCGTGGGTCTTCCACTTCGTGTACTTGTACAGTTTTGTGAAGTTTTGCAACGGAGCGATATGAGGAGTTCCCACCATAAACCGTACTCTGGCGTCTTGAAAAATTTCCAAAATATCGCACCGACATTTTACCCTTGTACATCCTCCGCTTTGTACATTCGAATGTTCTCCGACTTGTTCTCGTACCTCTAAAGCTTCGAATTTGGACACAATGTTGTTGTATATCGTGTGCGAATGGGTTCCCTATTTCGCGGTATCCACCCAAGTGCACAAATCTCCAGCAGGATAGATGTTCATGAAGTGGACAATAATGTGCCTTGCCTCGCAAAATACTACGACAAAAAGGGTTCTCTACACGCGCTTTCACCGGCCTTCTCCAAAATTTGCGGCGCTTTTGGTCTTCAAAATGGTCGAAAGTGCGATCTCGGATCTCTCTCTCTCTCCTCTATTTATTGGGATACTTCCCTGCTTGCCTCCAGGTGTGATATGAGCACCCGTTTCTTTGTTGCAACAACCACCTTCTGAACAAATATCCGTATCGTTGTACTTGTTTCCTCGATATCGTCGGACGGCTGTAATATCTGACACCACAGTTGCTATCGAAGCTGTTTTCGACAACAAATAAGTGCAAACTTCTCTGCGTGGTTCCTTAACTCTAGTATACATTCAACTAGTTATTTGTCATCATGGAAGTTGCTGCACATTTGGTTTTGATACCAACCGCTTTCAAGCCGTAAACCATATCAAGGGGAATCTGGGAAAGAACAAATCAGAAAATATTGGACGTCTTACCGATGTTTGTGGACGAATTCTATTATATAGATATCTACCAAACGAAGTGATTGTGCACAGCGGAAATTGCGGGCCGCTCTTGCCCACGGGAGATCGGGACAACGTGAAAAGGTTCGTGGTCGCTTAGACAGCATCAGCGCTGGCGTTGGAATCGGTGTGTGTTTGAAAATTTATCAGGTCATAAGTGACACAGTGGCGAATATAGATTTGCCAACGCAGAGGATTCAAATAAGAGTGAAAAGCAGCGTGCGCCCCCCCCCCCCCGGCGTGGGTATAATCACCATAGTCTGATTTTTATTCCCTGTCAGTGTAAACACGCAATTGTCGATGGTACGAATCATTTTGGAGGGGATGTGTTGAGATCAAAACTAAAAAGCCGTATTAATAGCTGAAATGCTCAACTTGTTTCAAAAGAATCAGATTTCTTTACCCAACATTTGTATCGATATATCGCTGATTCGTGTCCTCTTCTTGCTTGCGCGAAAGGACTGGTTCTTGCTGGCTGCAGCCTGTGGGTTCGCGTTTCTTTCTTTCTCGAATTCGTTTTCCGCTTCCTCTTCCGAAGTCTGAATCCTGTGCTTGATAGCCGGCTATCTCCGCCGAAAAGATGTCACTTTTGATTCTGGTATTGACAATGGTTTGTGGTCAGACAGAGACCTCATGGGGACGACTGAGTGAAATCAGTTTGGGAGATCCGCAAACTGGCAACAAAGGATCCATTGAGGTGAGCAAATGCTATGAGGTGGCGTTGGCTAGACGGAGGGCCATCCCTTCCATGAAAAACACCTTGTGTGGCTTCGAAGGGCCAGGCTTGTGGGATGGTTGTGGGATTGCGGTGACCCTCCAAACTCCGGTAGGAGGAGCTTTCTACGTTGAAACCTATGAGATGCATCGTCCGTCATTTTGTCGGCACCGTCACATACTGACGTTATTTGCAAAATACGCATTTCGAGAAAAAAACGGCTTGAAGATTTTGCGATTTTAAGTTGCCCCATACTGTTAATTAAAACATATATTTCAATTAAAAAAATAGAAAACAGTAAAAAAAATAAAAAAAATAAGAAATTACAAAATATATTAATAATCAGCTTCTCCAATTTATTTAGATATGGAAAAATATGAGTTTAAAACGACAAAATAGCAATTTTCAACGGGTAAATACAAATAAACGTCGGGGGCAAATACGTCTCGTTATGTGACGCGTTGCGCAAAGACGTCACTTGTGAAAACGACAAAATAGAAATTTCAACGTGTAAATACCAAATAAATCTGCACAAATACGTCACTATGTGATGCGGCGAATACCAAAAGCAGAAGATACAATGCAACGGGCCTGCGCAGTATAGATTTTCGCCAAATACGTCGTTATGTGAGGCGGACAATTTAACGTTGTGTAAATACGTCATAATTAGTTAATTAATATTTACTAATTACGCCACTTTGAGGTTTAAAAATTTGGTGAATTATGTAGAAATAGTACAAAACAACTGTAATCATGCCAAATTTCTCCAAAAAGTCCAAAATGTCGAAATGTCACTATGTGACGCGCCCGACGAATTGTTGCCAGCATGTCCTGCGGTACCTCCGTGGGCGTGAAGAACTCTTTTTCCGCGTTGAAAGAAGCCTGGAAGTTGCGTCTTGTGCAACTTGACCCGTGAAACATTACACGATACTGTTAGCTGCCTGACGTTGGTCTGGAGAGACTTGAGGATCGGAATGTACGGCCGTGGGGCGGTGCTCTGCAAGCCAGGCCCAATTCTGGAAAGGATTAAAGGTCATGTTGGCGTCTGAGAGGGCTGCCTGCGGACAACGGACAGGACCGCTTGGATGACAAGTACAGGTAGTGAAGCGCCGAGCTGGTGGAAGTCAAATCGTCCGCAGCAGATCATACGGTTGCCCAGGTGTGATAGCTCATGGTGTCTGTGCAGGAGTCTGGAAGAGATTACGCTTAGCCGGGTTGGCTGTCTGTGACGGTGGATACCCTGTTAAAAACGTGGGGTTTCTAGAAGGATTGGAGCTTGCGTGTATTCGCCGGCATACGATGCCTTAGGGGGGGAACTGTCATGTTGACGTTGGTCAAGTCGTGGGACCTACGCGGGATCTGGAATATGGTACGGCGTACGGAGGAGGAAGTGACGCAGGTCTTGGTTCGCTGCGGTGATCACGGATACTATGGTGTTCCCAGATCGTGATGGTAACCAGGGCGTTCACAGATACCCGTGAGATGGTAATCCACGGTGGTCCGATGACCCGCCCAACGGTGACCACTTTATTCGTTCTCAGAACTCTTACCAAGTAGCTTTAATATTGGCTCAAGTGGACCAGCATCCATAATCCCATACCATCTATTATAAATGTGGCGCATGGAGTAAAGAGTTATGAGAACCAAAGAGTAGTGTTGTTGATACTATTTTTGACTGCTTCGGCAACTTCTCTTAGGATCCTGGCATTACCACACTAGTTCAAACTTCTGAGGCGGCCGCGACACAGCACTATCCAAAAGAATGAAATCTGGACCGTATACGAATCTGGATTTCAAAAGTTCGATATTTTGCGTCGATACTTTAGAATCCGAAGAATATCACTCTTGGAATATTATCGTGCGAGAGACGCTGTGAGACACAACTACGTGAAGTCGAGTCACAACTAAACCAAGTAACGTGCACGAAGAGTTGGATGGCAGATCCTCGATCATACTTGCAGTAGCCAACGAAAAAAAATGTCCGTTCGACCATTGGCACGCTTCTCTTCATAGCGGCCCATGGATCTTTAGGGGGGCCATGCCCAGTATCAAATTCATTTCCCGAAAGTTATAAAAGCACCTCCTAGCTTCACTGTAAATGTTCAAAAACCCAGTCCAATAAAATATCAAACGTAGTTGGGTTCGATGAACGTATAAAACTTAAAACGCTAATTCCTAAAAAAGCATGCAAATTGATCATTTTGTGTCAAAATTTCTTCCTGTAATCCAAAGTTGTTAAATTTTGACAATGGAAAAAAACCACACGTAATTTTAATTTATTTTGTCAAAAAAAAAAACCTACTCTGGCGGAGTCAAACGGTTGCCGTTCTACCTAAGCTAACAAACAAAAATCGTCTGGTTCTTTGTTGGTCTATATAGGCATCTGTGAATCTTTGGCAAGTATTGCCCTTACCATGCATATTTGTATCTGTGGGTTTCGAAATCGAAAAGACGTTCGTATTTTCCCTGGCAGTGCCAAAAATATTATATAAAGGTTGTTGGAGAAGAAATCCTCGCGCTGTGGCAGGCGGTATTCTGTCTATTTCGTCTATACGATTAAAAAACAAAACAAAAACAAAAAACGTTTTTTTTTTTTTTTAAATGATTAAAACATCATATATGTAATTTGAAAGGTTAAATGCAAAACCTCATTATGTCGCAACTTCGGTAACATGATGGACAAAACCAACCTATCGTCCAGTTTTGGTCCAAAGCAAGTTGGAAGTTGGTGGAAATGAGGAGGTGATGTTTAAAGAAATACGTAAGATCTATTTTAAGTATATTGCGATACTTTGCAAAAACGGGGACAAATCGCCAAACAGGGTCGTTTGTCAGTGTGTACCGAAAAATGCAAATGCAGGGGTTTTGCTCTTAGAGGTCAAATGCACATAGAGTTTTTCTGCCAAACGAGGATATACAAGAATCAACTATACTCTACTTACCTCAAGCCTCTCTCGTGAAGGAGACAGCCACTATTCTTCAGGGGGTGTCACAGATTGCCATTGCAATGTGACATTCGTTGGCCATTCTTTTTTGCCTGATGATGAGAATCATAAATTAGTAGCCAGTCTGTATCATGTAAGGTATATACAAAGTTTGAAACCAGTTATCACGAACTAAAAAAAGTCATATAATGAAATAGTTCCACAATCATGTCTATTGTGTTCTCCCATCATTTGTTTCAGAAATTATACCCAATACACGTTTTTTCTAAGTATATGTTTACGTGCTAAGCTGCGATACAAGAAACGGTTTAGATATAGTAAAAACATATATTGGGGCTTTTTAAAAGCTGAGGTATATAAAAATGGGTAGACATATAATTAGGAATTTAAAACAGATTTAAAGCTTGTTGTCTTCAAAAGGGTTCTTGCTCGGTCAAAACACGACAAGGTAATACCCCTTCCACGTGAACGGGGAGGGTACTCACCTAGGACTGCGGTATACTTATTGTCCAAGCCTAAAATATGTCATCTCAATTGAAAGGTGCCTTACTTTCTTCCCCCTCTCATGGGAGAGGTCATCAAGCTTAACCTATGCACCATCAATTGTTCGCTGTAATATTGAACTACCTTGATCCCACAGAAAATGTATCGGGGCGGCTTGCTCTAGATACGGCCACAGCGCACGATTCAGGAAAATCGATTTGGTATATCCAGTGATGGGGATGGGCCCCGGTGGGTCGTTAAGCTTGGATAAGGTACGAATACAAGCGTTTGGTGATAACACTCTCTAAAGAGAGGATAATCCCCAGCGCTCCTTTATACTACCATTGTCCAGTTTAAACTATGAGCATTTGTCACGCTTTGTAAAACTGGAGGAGAAAGAAACAGCACTGAGGGCCAAAAATACGGCGACCTGGTAATAACACAACATAGGGCAGTATAAAAGTTCCCAAGGAATAATAGGAGACATAAAGCACATACCTAGATTGCCCAGAAGTATAGTACTGAAGGACCACGCTGCAGGAACTCAATAAATGTACAGGACGGTGTTCACCATCCTTGTAAAATATATTGAGCCATCAGTTGAAGGGTCGCATTGCAGTCTTGTGGAAGGTGCCGGCTGTGCAGCCACTGGGGAAGCTGTCTGGAGGCCTCGTTGCTCGTACGATTTGAAGGTAACCAAGCAGTCACAAGCAGTCAGATGCAGAGTCTTTGTTCTTGTCAGCGGAACCCTCTTGCGAATGGCTGTGAAGAGTCCGCTCGATATGGGAAAGAGACTGGTGCTTCCATTAGGATATGAAACAGTCTCGGTAACCATGGCGACGAGGCCACCCTGGTGCGATGAGACGAATCCTGCCGTTTCATAGGACTGTGATCTTGGTGATCTCAATCGCTATCCCTGGCGACTGGAGCCCTGGAACGTTCCGCAGTAGTCGGCTCTGACCTACATTCAGACGTTAAGGCAAGCTCGTGTGGTTCCGTAGGGAATCCTGGAGGGGAATCTTCCCTGGAGAGGCGAAAGAAGTACGAGCGAGATGACCACTGGTGGGACCGGAGGGCCCCAAGGAGAGGCCCCCAAGGTCCGGGTGATTAGCGCGGCAAGGTTCCCACTTCTGCGGGTCGGGTCCTGTCTCTGGTCTGGTCCATGGTAGGTGGCTTCTTGCCTCTGGTGCGGGGTATAAACGGGAGGAACAATTTTGAAAAGTGTAAGTAGCTACACCACGGTAATGCAGTAGATACATACTTATTACTTCTACTTACTTCTATTATGGCATGCTCTCTATACGAGCTATATGCGGGACATACGGCTCTTTACAGCTACACGCGGTTATATACGGCCACCGGTCAATGGTGACCTACTTCAATGACGAATCGCGGGGGTACAAGACGTAACAGTAAATTACACCATCGCCTCTCGGAATATAAATAAATAACATGTGATCTTACCACCCATTACATCCTGTAGGGCGTAATTAAATACTAAGTATTTTTCTATGTATGGTTTTCCCATACAGACACCATAAAGGCAAAACCCACCATGCCAAGACCAGAAGCAAGACCCAACTCTGCAGAAGACAGAAGAAGGACCCCAGGCGTGCTCAACTTGCAACAGGTTCAGCAAACAAGATGACGCACGGACAAATGTATGATGTGACGGCGGTATCAGTTTGAACCCCTGCGAGTTGACGACTTCTGCCAAGAGGACAGGTGGAACGAGCGGAGAAAGAGCTGTGAACAACGCAGGGATGGCACAGCAGAAGCCCTGTAAGCGAGCCGAGACTTTGAAGTCATCCTCGCGGGCAGCACTATTGAATCGGAGCCGAATCCCGAGCACCCCGCCCTCAGTACATTTAACGGGAACTACGCGCCATCGCAGAGCCGCCCGAACTCCCGCTGAACCGTTCGGAGCTCTCCCAGACATCCTCCGTTCACAGGAATTTAAAGCGCTGATAACAGACGCAATCAAAGACTCATGGCCACCATGATTACTGACGCCACCCGCAATACAGGGCACGTCTCTTCTTCCACCATTCAAGCACCCGCTTTCCTAGTCGCGACGCAGGTTCTCCCCGCACCACGTCTCTGCGCCCTGTCTCCGACTCGTCGCCGCAGTCCACGAAAACGCGTCTACACGTCCAACCGGGTACAAACGAAGGCCGGCGCGTCTCCAGCATCTCCCGCAGGGACCGCGACTACAGCCACGAACGAGACTGCAGTCCAAGGCGCAAGCCACCCGCTACTGCCGCAAGATTATCATATCCAAGCAAGTCCTCGCAACTACAAATCGTGACTACATCGCGAACGGAGTCTTAGCCCCCCGGCATAAGCTTCACCACGGCAAGGTGATCACCGGACTCCAAGCAAGTCCCGTAAGAGCCGCGACCATAGCCGCGTGAGCGGAGCCGTACCCCCGGGCCATGCGTCCAGCAACGCCGCAAGGCAATTAACCGACTCAGGCATGCCAAGTCCCGCGGTATCCGTGACAGGAGCCGTAGCTCACCACAAGTAACGCCGGACCACAGGGAAGATTATGATACCCTTATCAGTCCCGCGGTAGCCATGAACACTCGCAACCAAGAGCGTCAACACCAAGGCAATCCCGATGAAACCGCGATGGAGTCGCGACGAAGGCTACATGTCTCCCATCAGGCACTGCAGAGCACAAGGGACGTCCAGGACACTCCGAGCATGCCCCGTAGTAGCCGCGGACAGCCGTGGACCGCAGCCGCGGCAGTAAGCCGTGAACGCCATGCATCCCGCTCTCACCATTATAATCGCCGGATCCGAGACACTGGAGCAGACCGATCTCCCGCCCGGAATTACCACTCATACGGTACCACGGCCCTATCGCCAAGACTCCTGGCATGACGACAGCCGTGATAGGGAACACCGACCCTATGGCTACGGATCGACCCTTACTCCTTACCGGACTCCGTCAGCACCTATCTCCGTCCCGACTTCGACTAATCGCACTGGGGACTATACACGCCGTGATCCATACGCCGACTCTCACCGAGAACCTCCTTACATCCCACCACAGCTCTCTCCGGACGTCTCCCAGCCACGTTACCCGCCTCGAGGACCTTCGACCTCTTACGCCATCCCGCCCCGCGTATCTTCGCCACGGCACGCACCCGGGCTTCGCGGAAGCTCTCCTCGCCACGGCACGATTTAGCTTGACCATTACGTTCATTCGCCACGAACACCGCCGCTCTCGATCGGGCGTCATCGAATCGCCGGAAGCTCAACCTACCAAGAGCTCCGGCTGCTTAGGCGATACAAAGGTCGCCCATCCGTCCGCCTTCTCCAAGCCCAGACGACCCATCCCACCGCCGGATTCCGCCCAGAGGCCGCTTTCTCAGCTCCGGTCCTCCGTCCTTTTTGCCCGGGATCTCAGCTCTCCCCACCCGCCGTCTGCAGAGCCGTTTTTATAGATCCA
This sequence comes from Ophioderma brevispina, assembly GCA_023653785.1. Lineage (NCBI taxonomy): Eukaryota > Metazoa > Echinodermata > Ophiuroidea > Amphilepidida > Ophiodermatidae > Ophioderma > Ophioderma brevispina. The sequence goes on from JAMKCH010001275.1 coordinate 31,826, forward strand.
CATACTGGTCCACGGGAATAGAGCCGTAGTCCCCGTGAGCCGTGGCTATGGCCATTCCCATACTGGATCGTGTATCCGTGTCGGAATCTATCCCCAAGATATTATGGTAATATATGCGGGGCCGCAAGACGTACGGGACACTGTAGCCGTGTAAGGAATTTATCCGTCCCTGCGACACACACCCGTACAAGGACCACAGGGACACTATGATACGCTAACATTCCCGTGCAGGACCCACGAAGCCGGTGTTTCCGGCGCTCACCGTGTCCTACGGAGTCTCGCAATTACCAGTACAAGCCGATCTCCGCCCAACTCATACGGGACAACGACTCAGCCCCCTTTGATCGACTACCCCCGCGGTAAGCAACTACGTCGTGAACGACCCCTACCCCTACTGGGCACCATTCTACACCTGTATCACCACTCTATCGCTCCAGGGACCACATACACCATGACCCACAACCACACCAATGTTTCCTCTCAACTGCCGCATACGACCGAGCCTCGCGGACTCACCTTGCCACGACACATCGGTGACGACCGCCATGCTAGTCACCAGACGCCGTCGCTCCCGCTCACGTCACCGTTTCGCCAACGCAACCTGCGAGCTCCCTGTACAAGAACACCGAGACGGATCCACCCATCCGACCACTAGTTCCAGAGAGGCAGAGTCCGAACCTCGATCCGGTCGGCATATTTCACCCGCAGCGACCGCGTACTCTCTCCGCAATCGCCGTCAACAAGAGTAGACATTACATACTTCCTGGACACCCCCCCCCCCGGTACAGGCACACACACACAAGTCCGACAAGCCCATTTCAGCAGAATGTTTGGGGGAAAAGGTCAGGGACTCCTACTAGCAACGTCGCCCCTCCAAAGACGGAGAAGCCGCACCGAAGAGGAGGGACTCCGCTCCTCTGCCCTCGAACGTCGCAGTCCGGTTCTTCGCGGCTGCCATTCGCTAAGCGGATCGCTTACAGTTCTCTGACGAACCCAAAGAAGACCTGACCTCGGGGTAATGCAGAGAAGCCCGCCAGCCGAGACCAGTCTGGCCACTCATCCCATTCTTCAAATCGCTGGGTCGCTCACAGTAAATCTTGCATCCCCGATTCTTGTCCAATGCCTTTTTACTATTCCCTCAATTGTTAGCTGGCATACCTTTAACTCCTTGATACCACAGAAAATTTATCGGTGTGCCCGGTACTAGAGCCGGCCACAGCGCGCGCGCTAGAATACGGGAGAACCCATCAAATCCATCAATTGTTAAGCTGTCTTAAAAGTGCTTAGAAATTTGTCCATTCTAGTGAATTTTTATCTGAGTTATACTTTTGACATTTCTATGGTGCATACTGATCCGTGACTATGTGGCCGAATCATCAGCCGGGACAAGCCGTGGTTCCGTGAGCCACTGTCCGTAAGGCCATGGCCCACGGATGCCAAGGTTCTACCCACGCTGAGCCACACGGCCAGCGGCTCTCATGTAGTTGACTGCCAGCAGCCGTGGAGCCGTACGGCCATGCAGAGCCGTGTACCCGTACGGGGCCGGCAAAGCCGTGCGGGTCCGTGTAGCCGTGTACAGGAACTTATCCGTACAGGCTATACCACCCGTATAAGGCCATGTATGCGGACCCGCATAGCCTTACGGACCGTTTAGCCACGTAAGGACATATTAGACATGTTCGGCCGTGTAGTAGCGGGCAACGGCAATGCATGCCTTCATACAACGCTACATGTATTACAATTTTTTCCCTGTGGAAGCAAGCGAATTGCATTTCGCTGGTATCCATGGTGCTAAGCACAAAGACAGTCATGGGTGTACGGCTGTGCGGGTATTATACAGTCTCATACGGCTATGCACGGCTCTATGGTTCATACGGCCGAATACAAGCTATGCGTCCCGTTTACGGCTACAGGTCCTACGGCTACCGGACTCTGCACGGCTCGCGGCCCGTGAAGCACGAGATGAGCCGATTCCCCGCACTGCTCGACGGGGATGGTGCCGTGGCACCCGCGAACCACGCAGTACGGCCGTGCGGCTTGACGGTGGTCAAGGCTTCCCCGGCATAAGAGCCGTGAGCCGTGTACCCGCGCGGGACACCGTGCGTGAAGCCGTGGTTCCCGTGGGCCATGACCTGACGGCTATATGGCTCACGCGGGGCCCTGGCTTCCTAAGTGTGGTAACTTTAATGCGGAGAGTTGCGTCACGAGGGGGAGAGGTAATAGCTCCTCGTGAATCAGGGGACCGAGGGTAGGCCCCGTCAAACGCTCGGGGAGGAAACTTTTGCACACAAAGCCAATCGTATAAAAAACCCCACGCTAACCTTGAACCTAACCTGTCGAGCACACCGGCGCCAGGCGGTTACAACCCTTTATTCTTTTCCAGCGGAGATAGATTAAGTCCCTATAGGGATAAACACCGGTCGATGATCCAGGGCCCCCCGCACGAAAAGGCACGGACAATAAGCTAGCGTAAGGCCACGGAAAATCGGACGGGCCCATGACCGAGGTTTGGGATCCTGTCTTTATACTGCCGTGTCATGGGGGGAATTGCGTAATCTTTCATATGAAGATGCCGAATCGCGTTGCATCAGTCAACCAAGGGGATCAAATAGCGAAAGTAAAAAATACTGGTTATCTGCAGAAAACAGTTAAGCAATACAGCAGGCTGTCTGCGGCTAACCTGATTTTTAATCATGAGGACCGATGATTCGGCCCACAATAGTCGCAGCAATATGCGCAACAGAAATGTTCAAAAGAGTGGTCCAGACTCAGAATTACAGAAAATTCACTCAAGAATTCGGCCAAGAATAGAAACACACACAGACTTTACCTGCTCTAGCGCTTTGGAGAAATCCAGAACGTAGTAGACGTCTTTTATAAGCTAAGGATGCCTTTTGGCCAATGGTTACGACACGGTAAATTCGATGTGAATTTTTCAGAGTAATTGAAGCGCATGCAGATGACAGCTTAGCAATTGTGGTGCTTGGACAAAGGTAGTATAAGGAGCGCTGGTGAAGCAACATACTGCATATAAGGCCGCGGAACACGGGTTTTGCTGGTCTGTGAGCCGGTAGCCGCAAACCGTACGGGTCACCGGGGATGGAGGCGTGGTCCAGGGAAGCCCGTGGATTACGGCCATACGGCTCGGGGGGGGGGGGGGGGGGGGGAAGGGGGGCAAGGGTTCCCTTGTACCCATGACCTGGCTATTTACTCCTCCTGACCTCTGGACCCTGGAGGGGTCCGTGGACCCCAATGGCAGCCATCAAACCTTGAATACACCGAATGCTAACTCTAAGTGGGAGCTATGCCCTAGGCCCGCTAGGTGCATGGGCCAAGGTTTGAAAAACTTCCAGGCAGAGGCGGGTGTTGCAAACACAGGAGATATAGGCAGGAGACATCTGTACTAAGTTCCCCTTATTTTCTTGATGTAAACTAAGTATTGCGCAATTTTCCATGAGATGGCGAAAACTCGTAGTAAATCTGTCCGAAGATGTCCAACACTATGCGAGTAGTGAAAAAATAGGAGAAAAAAGTCAGGACAAGGTTAGCAATTGAAATTGGATTTGAATCAAGGGAATGGTGATTAGGCCCAACTTGTGTCGCAACATATGCGCAACAAAATCTTATAAGTTAAAGATCACAAACCTGAACGACAGTTCCTGGTACCACAGATTTGTTTACAGCGGTATTTCTGTGGTATGCTAATTAAGTACGAAATGGCCGTCGTAGGCTGGACAACGGCGATATAACATATGTGGGGGTGGGTGCATGTGATTTACCAAAAAGAGTGAGATGAAAAGCAAGCACATATTTATGTTGAAAATGTGAACAAGTGGAATAGGTGGAATACCAATTTTCACAAAGGAGATAAAGGAGGAATTTCAGGCTGACCAGTGGAAATGAGCAACAAGGCATTTTCTTTTATCCTCTTACTGCCAAAATGGCTAGGCTTTCCTAAACTAAGCAGGGCAAATAACGACGAGGATACAGTATAAAATAAATAATTAATATTTATTGAGTTACTCATTAAAAGCCAGAGGCAAAATAGTAACTCAGGAAAGAAAAAATGGGCCATACAGCACAAACACAATGATGTGGATTTCTTTCCTGTGCAAATAAAGATATGACATGCTACTACACAAATATGCATAACCATAATGGCAGATGAAATGATATAAGTAAGCGGATAAAATCAGTTAATAGGAAAATGCTGCTTACATAATTGACTTGAATTGATATAAAGAATCAGAATTACGGATTTCAACAGGGATACTTTCCCCTAGTCTAGGGAAGGCAACAAATACAGAATTGAGGAAAGAATTAGTCCGTGCACGCCAGTGCAGAAAAAATCTATTTTCATTCACAACACTTCGACGAAAGAAAATCCATGAAAGAGGTTGGACCCATGCCGTTGAGAAGGCGGAAGCAAAATTGCAGCCTTTGACTTAAACAAGTCTTCGAATTTCATAATGCCAAAATCAGACAACATATTCAAGATATCGTAAAACACGTTGACAATGATCAGACCCAAGACCTTTTCCTGTACATTAGCACACGAGTTATTTTCCTTTAAACTTTATCAAGCCTTGAAATAAGGAAATTTAAATGGAGCCCAAACAACAGCACAGTAATCCAGATAAGGAATGACAAGAGCTTTGTATAAGTGCAATAAAGCAGAGAAGAGTGCCATATTTTGTACTCTGAGGATTACAACCAACAGGACGTGAGATTTTATTGCAAGTGGAATCAATATGGAAGGAAATGAAAATGCAAGTTGGAAGAAAACATAACGCCAAGTAGTTTAAAATCATCAACGGACTGTAGGTTTCACCACCAAAGAGTAATTTAATCTTGGCACAACTTAGATCTAGAGAAATGATAACAGCACATTTAGGGCTTAAGTGGAAAGTTGTTCTTGGACTGTCCAAGAGTTACCAGCTTTATCAAGATCATTTGAAGAACTGACCGATCATCGAGATTCCGAACAGGTCTCACCATTGTATGATCGTCAGGCAAATTGAAATATGGGAGAAGACAGGGACCATGTTGATATCGACAACAAAATAAAGGAAGAGAAATAGGACCCAGCACTGGACCCTTGGGAACTCAGAGAGTGACACTTGCCCAATCAGAGGAATTCACTTGGTAAATCACCCGTATGCTGCCTTTCCATGAGAAACTTCTGAATCCAGTAAAAGAAGGATTCTCGAATACCACAAGCATTAAGTTTCTTAAGTAAGATATGGTGGTCGACAGTCGGCGCCCAATCAGGGCTCACAATAATATGCAGAAATTTAGACAACAATTGTCCAATTTCTGCCTTGTCTACAGCCAAGATTGATTGTTCATTCAAGATATTTCTATCTCAATATATGACATTAATGGTAACAACACAAGTTTCTCAAGATTTTACAACAAGACAGATGTCACAAGACACAGGACGGTAACTTGAGGGGGCATTCTTTTGGTTTGCCAGAACCTTTATAGATCGGAACAACATTAGTAATTTCCAAGACTTTGGGAATATCACCCTTAGATACGCATGAATGAATAAGTCACATAAGAAGGGGGAAAGTTCAACACTACATGATTTTAGAAAATGGGTTTAGAATTCATTCAGGACCAGGAGATTAGCATTATTGGTCCTATAGGTCTTTGAGAAACAGTAGGCACTTCTTCAACAGTAGCTGGAGACAAAACAAAAGGAGAAACCACTATGTGTGATTGGAGAATCTGACAACGAAGAAGGTCAAGGGGATTATAAGAATCCCAAAGTTAGAGAAAAACTGCTTATTAAAAGCATTGCAATATCCTTACTTCTGTGATCCTCATGATTTATTTTCAACCTTGAAAGACTCTGAGGAGAATCTTTACGAGCAGCTTTAATATAGGCCCAGAATTCTGAGGATGTTTGGAAGCCTTGCTGAGAACATGATAAGATAATCACGATGACTTTTACGAACACAGATTTAAGTTTGTTACTACATCCTTAACTTTCTCCAAGCACCTTCAGATTACTTTGTTGGCCCTTTTGTACAGAATCTGTTTAAGTGTCAGTGTACACAATATGCGGATATCTCTGTTAACCCATGGTACTGAGGACCAGTTCTAACCTTTTCTTCGGACAACAGAAATGTTAATAGCATGATTAGGAATACATTCAGCATTATTCCACATCTCTCCAATATCAGTGCTCTTAACACCCGCCTTATATTACTTAGAGGATACTCTGAGATCAAAATCTGCTTTACCTAAACAGTAAACATCCTTGTGAATAGAAATTGTAATTGTTTTACCCATGTTTTCAGTTTAATGATAACACAATCATGATCACAACCAATTTGTTAAAGGATCTCACCAGTTTGCACAAAGCATTATCAGATACAAAACCAATCCAGGAATGGACATCCCCATTGTAAGTTACATAAGTAGGCTCATTCAAACTTGTGTAAAGCCACTTGAGTGCATTGTGTCAATGAGAAGAGATGGGAGACCACCAACTACTTATGAACACTAATTTTCCCACTCCATGGTGATATTAAATCTCCCACAAGATTGATTAAAAAAAAAGAATATGTTTTTTTTTTTGACAAAGATTCATCCTATGGAAAAACTACTTTTTCTCTTAGAATATGAATTACTGATTTAGAAACACCTAACAGCACCCCCATTAGCAACCAGAAAATAAATACTAAATTCCCATTCTAAGACACTCAAACTTCTTATGATCTTGTCAACGTCAATTAATAGCAAACCCTGTTGTGGGCCTGCAAGTCCAATCAAGGCTTTTTCATTATTATGCAAGAACTTATTAAATACTCTTCCTGTCGCGTTAGATCTGGTCGTGTATGGCCAAAATCACAGTGGAAGTCCTTCTTTAACCAGCTAATAGACGCAAATGACCGAGCTGCAAATCGGAACGTCTTCGCCGCGGAAAAAATCCCCTCAAAGCTTCAACCCGATCACATAGGTCCCTAAACTCCAATCAAACAAACACGAAATTGCGTGAATGGCGCCTAATAAAAGGGATAGGGGCCCTGGATTAATGCGACAACAAAAGGGTCGGGAATCCAAAACATATAGTGTCGCAATTCCCCCACGGCTGACCTGGTACGATCACATAAAAAACCCCACCCTCCCAAATGCTGGGTGGTATTGCGTCAATGCGTCAAAATGGATTGCATGAACTGCAGAGCTTCCAAAATAACCAAATCATTCCTCATTAAACAGAACTCTCCAGGATTGCAATCGTCTACAAACACACCAAGATACAGCCCGGTGAAACGACTCCAACGTATACAGCTAACAATTGTGTCTTAGTGGTACTTGTGCGTGTGCCAGATTAACAGGGGAGCCGTTCTCTATGACTGTCTTCCATGAACAGCCAGGGCAGAGCGGTATAATGCTCGGATTCCGATGCAAGCGCGAGCCTTTCTGCACAGGCTGGCCGTACCCATAAAAACCTAGTGACGTCCTGTCACCTCAAAGCGACAGTGGTATAGTGTTACGTCGCTCGCCACGATTTTCACCAGCTCTTGCTAGAATTTTGAATACAAGGGTTTGGCGTCAGCGACAGAATTCCCTGGAGCACTGGGCTTGCGCAATCCTCCCTGCCTTGACTGGTCCATGTGAGAAACTCGAGGGCCATTCCTGAGAGTCAAGGCGTAGCGCTCCCGTACGATTTACCTCCCACGAGCTTCACTGAAAAATAAACATTCAGATTTGTAATACATTCTCAGACACTTTCGTAAGCTAACCCACTGTTTCGTACGAACGCTGCAATGTTAAAGATTGTTTATTGTATTATTAGGAGGCTACTTACATGATAATACCGATTTCCGGTAGGTATCCATCCCCCCTGGCCCCATTGTTGTCTAAGACTATCCTGTTGATGACAGTCATAACATGCCTGCTCCGGGTCTTGAGGTGGAACGTCAACCTGTTGGGAATCCAAACTGTTTCAGGGGTAGCACACGCTGCAATAATAGGGGATTGGGAGGATTACAAATGTGTAGGTTTAATTCTTTTAAAGGTCGCATGGGCCTTCTATCGCTAAGAGCCTGTGTGTGCCCAGAACCACAAGATTTTACCAAAAGGGTCAATATGTTTGTATCTGTTGTGAAATCTAGGGCTACACGAGGTTTGGTTTGCACCTTATGAGCAGGAATGTGCCCCTTTGGTCGACCGATTTAATTTTACACGTAGACTTCAAAATCACCTTATATTTCCCATTTTTTCGGTCTAAGCACGATAGCAAGATCCTGGAAAAATTTCAGAATATATGTAAAATCATAAAGTTACCAAATTTTACTCTCATGATACCAATTTTTAGACTACAACAATGGTGTAATGTCGATGTGAACATCGCGGTGGTCTTTTGGAATGAAATCTTTGTAATTTTAGTCGACCATATTAATTTTAACCCGTTAATTTATATAGACTTACACAAATCACCTTTATTTCCAGATATTTTTCGGTCTAAGACGACACAAGAGATACTTGGAAAATATTCAGGAATATATGTAAAATCATAACAGTTACCAAATTTACTCTCATGATACCACAATTTTAGACTACAACAGTGCCTTGTTGTTTTTGTATGTGTGTTGTGGAATGGCGATGTGACACAGCGGCGGGGGTCTTTTGGAAGTGAAATTTGGTTTTTTTTAAAACAAGCAACTCCCCCAGCAAAATTCTGCGTTAATTTTGTATTTTCAAAATATTCCGAGGCACCAGAAGCAATTTAGCCCTCCGCTTTGGAAAATGCCGCCGCGAGGGATCTGAAGCATTCGAAACAGGTAATTACTCATGAATCACTAACAATAATCACTCTATGCATAACTATGAAAAGGAACCATATTTTTGGCGAACTTAACCAGAGTTTGCCACAAAGGCTTGCTTCCTCACCTATTTTTAAAATTTTCATCCCATTGATTCTGTTCCATTTTCTTTCTGTGTTTTAAGGCGGGTCGAGTTTGCAGTAACAGTACCAACAACAGGCCATACATTGCAGCTGCCAAGCAAAGTGAAAAACAATTGTAATTGAGAAAAGTACGGAACAAATGATATTAAAAGGAGGTCGCGTTTTCAAAGGTTCTCAAAAGTATTATGATCTTTGTTGACCACTTTGCTTTTTTTTTAATCTTATTTAGCCTAGTCGATCATTCAGTGTTCAGACCACTGCTTGTCCAATGATGCTAGGGCCAGGGCGATTGGGGACAGTCAGGCACTTTCACCTACTATTATGGAGAATGGCTTGAACACCTGTGATAACATGCACTAGTGTGATTCTCTATGTAAACGGGACCGAAAGTTTAACGTCCCCTCCCGAGGATGGGGTATTCCTGGTTGTTTTGCTCAAGTCCATATGAACCACCGGGCGAGGAGGAGAATTGGTACCCGAATTAAATCCCAGCAAGCAGGCCATCACGTATAGAACTGCATTTTTCGAAAAATCTATACTGCACAGGCCAATAGCACGTATTTGCATATTTGAACGTATTCGCCGCGTCACATCAATAACGTATTTGGCGACGTCGTATTGTGCAGTTAGTTCACGGTTTAGAATTTTGGTAAATTTGTAGTGTTCACATCGTGAGTATTGCGAAAAGCGTCAATAACGACGATTTGCGCGTCTCGTATTTGGTATCACACGTGGTGAAATTGATTATTTGTCGTTTTCACTATGAACGTATTTTATTGAACATTTCTTTTCGCAGATTAAGTGAAATGAAAGATGATTAGTTTTAAATTTTACTTTTAAACTTATTTCGGCGATTCCAACTAGGTTTTAATTTGAAATATATAGTTTAATTAACGTATGGGGCAAATAAATTAAAATCGCAAAATCTTCAAAGCCGTTTTTCTCGAAATGTGTATTTTGCAAAACGTCAGTATGTGACGCGGCCGACGACGACGCGGCCGTACGAAGTATTATGATTTTCATTTATAGAACATACTATTTTAAAATATATTATGTTATCGTTTTTAAGATTCATTTGCCGGAGCTGAGGGCTGCCATGGTTTTGAGGTGGAACGTCAACCTGTTGGGAATCCAAACTGTTTCAGGGGTAGCACACGCTGCAATAATAGGGGATTGGGAGGATTACAAATGTGTAGGTTTAATTCTTTTAAAGGTCGCATGGGCCTTCTATCGCTAAGAGCCTGTGTGTGCCCAGAACCACAAGATTTTACCAAAAGGGTCAATATGTTTGTATCTGTTGTGAAATCTAGGGCTACACGAGGTTTGGTTTGCACCTTATGAGCAGGAATGTGCCCCTTTGGTCGACCGATTTAATTTTACACGTAGACTTCAAAATCACCTTATATTTCCCATTTTTTCGGTCTAAGCACGATAGCAAGATCCTGGAAAAATTTCAGAATATATGTAAAATCATAAAGTTACCAAATTTTACTCTCATGATACCAATTTTTAGACTACAACAATGGTGTAATGTCGATGTGAACATCGCGGTGGTCTTTTGGAATGAAATCTTTGTAAAACTACCACATCCAAACCAGCAAATCTGTACATTTTGTCCATTTCAAATTCCCTAGGCACCAGTAATAATTTAGCCCCCTCCGCTTTGGAAAATTCCGCCGATGGACTGAAGCACTTCGAAACAGGTATACTCATGAATCCCTACACTTATCACTCTATGCATAACATATGAAAAAGGAAACATATTTTTGGCGAACGTTAACAGAGTTTGCCACAAAGGCTTGCTGCCTCAACTCTATTTTAAACTATTTCATTCCGCATTATTCTGGTTTTCCATTTCTTTCTGTGTTATCCGGCTAGCTAGTTTGTGCAAAAAAAGTCCCACAGTACAACAGGCATACATTGCAGCTGCCAGCAAAGTGAAAACAATGTAATTGAAAATAACGTACCAAATGATATTAAAAGTATTTCGCGTTTTCAAAAGGTTCTCACAAAGTATGATCTTTAGTTACTTTCTTTTTTTTTTTAATCTTATTTAGCCTGAGTAGATCATTCAGTGTTCCAGACACTGCTTTCAAGATGCTTAGGGATCCAGGGCGATTTGGGACAGTCAGGGGCAGTTTCACCCTACTCTTATGAGACTGGCTTTGATAACATGCCCTAGGGTGATTCTCTATTACGTAACCGACGGTTTAACGTCCCTCCCGATGACCGGGTATTCTCATTGTTTGTTTGATCAGTCCATAATCTACCCCGGGGAGATTTGGTACCCGAATTTAAATCCCAGCAAGCATGGACACTCACCTGTCATAGTGTCATTTTATTCGAAATCTATACGGAGGCGCAGGGCCATAGCAATCGTATCTGCATTTTGAAGTCTTCGCCGCGTCACATAATAACGTAATTTGTGCGACGTATTTTGCCGTTCACGGTAGAATTGGTATTTTGGGTCGTTTTCACATTGTGACGTATTTGCGCAAACGCGTCACAAAACGACGTTATTTGCGCGTCGTATTTGATTATTCCCACGTGAAATGATATTTTGTTTGTCGGTTTTCACATAGTGCGTATTTTTATTAACATATCTTTTTTTTTTTTTTTTTTTTTTTAATTTTTTAGTTAAATTTTAATTTAACTTATTTCGGGTTTCGGCGATTTTCCACTAGGTTTTTAATTGAAATATATTTTTTAATTACCAGTATGGGGAAACTTAAATCGCAAAATCTTCAAGCGTTTTTCTCGAAATGTGTATTGTGCAAATACCGTCATATATGACGCGGGCCGACGAATATTAAAGATTTTTCATTATAGAACATATATTTTGTTAAAATATATATTTTTATCGTTTTTATAATCATTTGCTGGAGCTGAGGCCTGCATGGTTTCGGTCGTATCGCCGTACTTGACAATGCCACTTGCCACTCACCTGGACATATAGAATGTATCCTTATGCCAGGTCAAGCAGGTTGGGCCAATAGTTCATAGTTCACTCTGCCAATGGATGGCTGCTAATACTCGACGCGGACTATTTATTTGACCCTGCGCCATCTAGCGGGAATCTACAAAGAGACTGAGAATCCCTTAGTTAGCTTGTGCAACCAAGTTATATTCGATATTGTGTCTGATTATTTAAGTGATCGTTAATGTGGCTAACAATCCTATCATAACAATTTCTTGAAAGCAAAAAAACAAGGTGTTGATGGTTCTAGTTTTTGGGTAAGGCCATTTCATGTGATATTATTTATGTCTTCAATTCCAAGGGAATACGGAAACTGAGGTAACAGTGGCATCAAGTGTACGATAGTTTACCACCGGTGTTGAATATCATTTCATGGGATAGGCCTTTTCCTTAGGTTCGTTTTGGAAAAAAAGAACGCATGTGTACTTAGTAATTAAAATGTCGAGTGGGATACACGCACACATTATCACATATACCAAATCAATTGCAAGAACTACTGTTGGATTGGAAACCCGTATCTTCAGCCTTTATTCTATCTTTTTTCGGACTGCTTCTGCTTGGTATGCCTTATAACCACATTTTCATTTATGATTTATGATTTTACCTCAAGATCATGGCTAACTATCATCTTATTCCAATATTCTAAGAGTTTGGGTTTTTTTGCATCGTTATCAGAGTTAAGATTTACATTGAAAGATAATTCCTGATATTCTTGGCACAATCACATTGTCCCAATCTGATAAATTGGTATCATACCATTTTAATCAGTTGTACTTGGTACATGCATTGATATGAAAAGGGCCGGGTGTACCTTGATTTATTTTTGTTTGTTGCACAATTGTCGATAAGGTTGTATTTTCATATGTATGTACACGCCTGGGCCTCACGAGTATATTATATGTTTTTGGAAAAAGACCAACTTTGAATGCTAAAGCAGAAATAGCTGAATTTGATACCAGGCTTGAAAAGAAGGTGGGGAAGATAGGACACGCACACCTATACAAACAACACCACCCGCACACAACACCCACCTACACCTATATCACTCACACACACACCTCTATATATAGTATGCAACGCCGCGCTGTTCATCATTTCTTCTATAATATATATGATATATATATTATATATATATTGGTAAAGTAGCATCATGCGTAATCTTGGCATAGTACCATTTTGGCTTTTACGGCAGTGAAGTATAGTTAACATAACATCGTATACTTTTCACCACGATTGAATCAATTTAAAATTTTTACCCCTGTAGAATTCTCTGCGTTTGGCACCCTCTCCTTAAAGGGCAACGAGAGCTTTTGAGGCACCCTGATATTGTCCATAGTACTTTCATATAGATTGCCACTCAAAAGATTCTTTACCTTGTATTAGCTACAGAATATCTTAAAAGAGAGAAAAAAAAGTATTTTTGATTTGGTTTATATTTCAATATAAACATCTGTTAAAAATTTCATCACATTTTGTACCAAAGAAACATTTTTAGCTTAATCCTTCAATGGGGATATCTTTGATGGAAAGCACTTCACAGTTTACAAAATCAGTACTTCGATTTTGTTAGGGACATCTGATATTGATTCTCCTCGTTGCCCTTAAGCACCTTAAGTCCGGAAGACACAAGCCCTTGATTTTTTTTAACCAAGGGATAGCTATGATGACCCTCTCCTTTCTATTGATTAAATTGGTACCAACATTTCAGAATGTCGTCTAGATTTCACTTTCAGCAAACTGTCAATTTCCATAGACAGAGTGCACATGTCGCTAAATAGGAGCAAATTCCAATTTGTCACCAAAAGGCTAGGAATGTTTCATTTTCATGCGGTTTTTGCTCTACATGATATAAAAATGATTAGCTTTAGAGCGGTTTATGGCCAGAAATGTTGATCAGTAAAATTAGAAATATGATTTTCCACCCTTGTACATTATTTTTCATACATTCCTTGCCTTATAGTCATAGTGACGTCACGATGAAATTTATGTAAATATTTTGATGCACTCAAAAGAAGAAACTTTAAGCTATCATGTGTTACCTGTTACCACTTTATTGAATCGAAAGTTCATTAGCGGAAAATCGGTTGTGTTTGTTACAAAATGGCTCATGTAGAAGAGGGTTACTAATCTGTTAAATTTGTGTACTTTGCAAACATTGCGTATTCCCGTAGCCAATTACTCATAAATTACCTTATGTATGCAGAAGACACAGTAAAATGCCAGGTCCCACATTTGTTAAAACAGCAGAGTTGTGGACCGATTTTAAAGCAATGAGTATCTGCAATGACGCCCACGTATTTCCACATTCATTTTCAAGAAAACGTATATTTAATATTCTTTTAATACTAAATTCAGGCCTTCATTGTAATTGCTTGCAGTTGGCTGAGCAAATTGGATATATCGGCGTGGTCATCAATTGGTCTTAGAAATTAATCAATTCAGATCATCAGTAAAATTTGCACAAAATCCCACACAAAATGCTACAATATTGCTTGCTGGTCTAAATCTGTTGCAAAGCTTAAATTGCCAATTTCCTTCACAACAATTAATTTGGGGGGGGGGGCGGTAAAGATCACCTGCCTTTTATTCCTGTGGCGCTTTTATTTTGCTGCATACAATCTACCAAGTACCTTTTTTTTGCATGTGTGAATGCTACAATTGATTTATTTCATTTTCTGAACCTTTGATCGTATTGTTCATGTGATCAGTTATGGTACATGTACGTCCCTCAGCTCTCCATCTAATTGTCATATTTGTATTGCCCTTTAAGTTTAAAACAGCTTTCACAGTCTATGGCGTGACTCGCTAACATTCTCGTCCCCAACAGCCCAGGTATATCCGGAAATAGTCAAAATTTTGGTATCAGAAGATTTTTTTCTCATTTACCCTGTAAATTCTTAGGGCCAAAATATTCTGGTTATATTTATTTACACACATGTCCTGCGGGCAAATTAGTAATAATTTTACTTCTACATCCATGTGACGAGAAATAATCACATGACAAATGGCTCATGATTTGGTCACCCAGTCAAAATATTTAATGTTATCGTTGCTTTTGATGTGTATTGTACATGGTTTTATGGCCCACTTTAAAATGAAATTGAAATGAAAAAAAAACAAAAATGAAATTATTGTTTTATTCACATCTATTTCATAGTAGGCTTTCCAGGATTGGTGATTTTTGTTTTTATCCATATGCGAGTTTCCTTCTATTGTGTCTCCGTGTTCTCCCAGCTTTTGCAAATCTCCCTGTTATTGTGCCCTCAGTTGCAATTTAGTTCCTGCTTCGTTAAGAAAAATTGTTGCCTTGGACGTACGTAACAGTTTTGGGAACTGCTGCATGTATCAATTTACATGTTGTATACTATGATTATGATTTTTTTAATTCAATAAACCGGTTCTAATGTGACCAAATTTAGAGAGACACAGATGCGGTAAAGTACACACGTTAAAACAAAATCGAATGCATTAAGCCAGCTGTTTGAAGTGCTTCTGTAAATGATGATTAGTAATTTCTTTCACCCAACATCAGTAGATACTGACTATAGCAGAAGCTACAACACTACCCGAGTTTGAATCATTTTAGTTTGTAATTGAAACAAAAATTAAGAAAACCATATTTAAATTAAAATCATCACCTGTTTGTAAAAATCATCATCACCGTTTCTAGGTTTCAAAGCAAAACCGAAATGGGCTTTGACGGCAAGATTTAATTTTGTATTTAAATGCTGCCAAAGTGCAGAATATGGTGGCCAAAATTAAAAAAATAAATCAAGGTCCTGAATAGTGAAAAAAAATGATTTAAATTCACGGTTGTCCATGTTACATTCGATATCATAAGTGGGTTTAAATGTTTAAATGTCTTAATTTATTTAATAAAGTATTAAGACAATTTACAATTACAATACAATTAGCTTATGTTAAAAATCCAATTTTAGAAGTGATTATCAATGAGTGGTGTATTCAGCTCCACTTTTGCGATAAGTAATAGGTGGAAACTTGTTACAATCAGTTTGAGGGTCCCCAAATGCCATTTTTTAAATGCGAATCTACAAGATAAGACAAACTATATAGGCACGAGGAATTTTAAAAATAAAAAAGCAAAGTGCTCAAAAAATAAAAAAAAAATACAAAGTTGGTTCATAGGTAATAGATAAAATACAAAGTTAACCTGGGACAGATGTGACCTACTTGTTAACTGCATGTTTCTACGATTTGTTCAGAAGTCCTTGGAACAGTTGTCAATGTAGAAGCAAATTGCAAGGAGGAAATTAGGATTTGAAGCGCATCTATAGGACAATTGTCAATACCCCCCATCCCTTCCCAAGTCTGTTGTGGATTATTGCAGCGAGATTGGATAAGTGTACCGTGTTCACATTAGCAATGATTAAGTTGGGTGGGAAACAAAATCTACACTTATTATGAAACACGATTATGGAAATCAAGTGTTTGCAGCTTCTGCGTCCTTTTGTTGCTATAATAATCCCCGGGGGTTCCATTCATATTGGGACCACCAACCCATTTCATATTGCGACATTCCACCAAAGGTGTCCAAATTATGACAAGAAAACAAAAAATTATATAGGCAAATCCAGCCATGAATACTTATGAATTGACCAATAGTAAACAAAAGCTAGGACTAAGTTGAGTCAGGAGGGCACATATATTGCAAATGATTGTTTGATATTGTAAAGGAGATTAATTCTGGCACGTTAAAGGTACTTTATACTCCAAACATGCCGCCTCTCTTTTGAAGAGAAAAATTCAATAGGGCTTACAACAAAACATCCACCATTTATTTATTTATTTATTTGATTTTCATTCATACATAAGAGAAGAACATTTGGTTGGTATATATTCCAAAAACAAGCCACTATTTTGTTTTGTAATGGCCATTTTTTTTTTCAATAAACGATGTACTTTAAACATGATATATTGGCGCCATTAGGTGGAGAGAGGATCCTTCATGGCAACATTGGTCTCACTTGATCAAGAATAGCCAAGAACAGCGTGTTTGTGGATAGACATGCGTAGGGAGGTTCCTCTACTCAGAGTTGTCATGCCCGGGATATGGATATGGTTTTTGACATGACATGGTCGAAAAAACGCGTCGAATTAATTTTCAGTATGTATAGCCCAAAAGCAGAACGGGCCACCCGTCATCCTCTCTGATTGCGGGAACCATTTTATCCCGGGCCCGTACGCGGGGGGTCGAGGGCCGGGGGGCACTATTTGCCTTAATATTGTGATTAAAAAGGTCCAAAATTTACAGATATTTTGACACGAAAATTCCACTTTTTTTTGGATGAGGAGGTAAAAATAAAAATCTTAAACAAGGACAATGTGGGGGGGGAATTTTCAGAAATAAAACAAAAATCCTCGTACGGCCCTGCTTCTTATCGTAGCCCGTAACATCTGAACAATGTCAATAAATACAGTGAAAATATTGAATATATCAATAATGATATGAGCACTTACCTTAATACGTGGTATTAACAATATCCTGGTCATATGTTCCAGAATCCAGATGGACTTTGAAGGCTTTGTTCCGGCCAACATGGCAAGGTACCCTGCCAGACGAATCTGCTATCTGGTAGGGAAAGAAAACGGCCATTTCGACGGAAGAACTTTCCCAGCTAATTAGGCCTAATATATGATGGAAAATTAGAGTGCATCCTTTGGGATATTTTTCATCATGTTATGCATCGTAGTGCATCTTGTTCATCTTCAAAACGCAGATAGTTCTCGGTCAAACGGAGATAAACGGCAGTGTATGGACATGGAAGATTGTGTACTCTACCTTAGGTTCCGCTCGGACACTATACATGTTACCATTGCATGCTATAGATTTACGCAAGGGCAAAGCGCAAAGAATAGCTTGGGTGGGGGCACCGGATATTGGAGAAATTATGAGTTTACGGGAATTACCGGGGGTAATGTCCATGCATATGGAAGTTTGTTGTCTTTCGTGGCAGTCTGTTGTTTATTGCGGGGATTGGGGGAAATTTCCATCGTGGTAATGAAGAGTAAACGGCCAAGTATCACACACATAAGTCACATAATGACGACAAGACACCCCATGATTAGATTATCACCTTAATTGTGTTTAAAAAATTACATGATATGAACAGAATTAGGGACTCATACACTTCATACCAATTGAAGCTGTAATCGCAAAAAGTGACGGATCGGTAAAATATGCGGGGCATGCAAAAGAGAGTAAACTCTGATCATGTGTGGATTTCATTGGTCTACATTGAGATATACAAGAACACATTCGATTATTATGAAAGTTAGAAATCTATTGGGGATATGAACTATGGTATTTTTGCAGTCCTGTTTAATGTTAATTACATTTCTTCATTTAATTGCAAATGCAATAACACCATCAAACACAAACTATCCTTGACTGCAATCCGCTTATGACAAAAGTCCCACCGCAATAATATGTGGTCAAAAAATGGTTTCAAAATTAATGAAGTTCAATATTAATGTGAGTGTGAATTTCGTCTTGGTATCTTGGAGAAAGGCGGAGTTGTGGATTAGCACTAAATAGAGTTTTCATCAAATTGTATGGAGATTTACGTGTCACTTCACCGTTCAGTTTTACAATGGTAATTTTGTAGCTCAGAAAAGAGATGTTCTTACGATTTGTAAGTTTGTTTTTAGACCATTGGTTATATATTTCTGAAATAGGTTGAGGTTTTTTTCTTTGGTGTAATCATATCCCACTTTAACATCTACATCGGCAAGATGGTCCAACCCAAAATTGTATTCTAGAGGTTTTAAGAGAAAATTTACTTCCCAGCTTAGACAAATGACGTGTGACACCGTAAAAACGTTTTAAAATTGGTCATCTTGACGTTCATTTTAACACGTTAAAAAAACTACGCGTGAATGTGTAGACACTTGTTTACCGTTTTCAAAACGTTTTATAAGTGACGTTATTAACACGATTGAGAACGTTATCAAAACTTGCTTACAAACGTAAACGATTTAAAAACGTATCTAAAACGTTATGAGAACGTGTGCAAAAATTTGATTAATTGGCCTTAATTAAACGCTTAATAATTAGAGAAAATAGGTAATCGGTACTATATCAGACCTGTATATTGCAAGGGAAATTCACATCAAGAATTCTTACACAAGTTGGTTTGACAGACACAAATTACCACTACCTGTACTGGGAATTGAACCTGTGACCCTTCGCGTGGAAGACCAATACGTAACCACTACATCCCAGCTAGACGCTTCACATTTAGGGTTAATTTATTTATATCAGGCTCGAAGTGTATCAGAAGAGTTGTATCTTTCTTCAAAAGTGAGGGACCTATTAAGGGACCCTTTTCATTACCACTGAAATTAAGACACCATCTGTGCTGACAGAATTAAACGCACGTTGTAAATAATGCCCAAAATAAAATAAAGGCAAAATTAAACGTAATAAACAAAAAGAATGGAATACTAATAAAATAAAAATACTAAAAATACTATCTCCGCGGCCAGCTACACACGCAAGTCTTAATCCGCGATCTTGCACCCCCCCCAAAATGAAAATAAGCAGGTCTGGGGAAATGGAGCGGATGCGTGGGCCAAAAATGCTGCTTGTATCCGCGGAGGATCGACGCAAAATGAGGGGAAAAAGCTCCGCGAAACAGAAACAATAGGGCAAGCGGAAGAATAAGCCAATGCGCATGCTCCCGTTAGTTTTAGAATAGAAATGATTATTCCGTTACATAGAATAACATCGGGGTGTGTAAGGAACGGTAATTCTTCCGTGCCTTTGACCAGATCAAAAATAAATAATACTCTGGGAAATACTATACATCTCGAATGTCATAACTTAACTTCTTACCGAGATGGGCAAAACCCATTTCTTATTGGCATGTTTTTATCTAAGAACGGTATGGAAACGTTGTGCGAACGTGTCTGCATATTACGTCGTCAGAACGTCTACAAAACGTTTAAAAAATCCAATTTAAAAACAAAAAAACAGTTAACATTAAAAAAAAAACGTTTTTCAAAACGTTTAAAAAAGACGTTTTTAACACGTAATTATTACGTGGGATGGGTTGTGTTGAACTTCAAAAACGTTGTCAAAACGTGTTCTCAACGTTTTGACTGGTTTGACCACTTTGTAACGTTTGCAAACGTCGAAAAAACGTTATGTGTTACCTGGGTTGACACTGCCACAAGGGTCTTCCTTACTCACGTAAACCAAATCTAGTCGTTCACACGCTTGAGCTTAAGGTCCCAGGAAATGAGGTGATAACCTACTCCAAATCTTTACGGGGGAATTCCATTCCAATAACAGGGCCAGAAAAAAAGAAGACAATTAACATGAACACTCATTTAGTGACAAACTAATTTTTCAGCAAGTGTAATGAATAGATTCAACCGGCACCTGGAATAATTTTCTATTACTCTCTTGAAAAATCAACAGTTTACACCTAATGAGTCTATCACCAACCCCAAATTATGAATGCTTTTTGGGCCCTCCTTGTAGACTTGAAACAAACAACATCAATTTATTTGAATTTTCATGGTACCTTTTAAAAATTAGTAGGAAAGCTCGTCAGTCATGTTTCTACTTCAAAGTAGTAATCGAAGTGGGCTATCGGAAAATCTAGCCAAGCAATGATGACTAGGATATTAATCCGGTGCTGGACTAGTTTGGACTAGGTGCCAGGTAGCCTTTTCCAAAGCTAGAATTTAGTTTTAAATTTTTTTTATTGGTAATCACCGAAAATGCGCGGGCAAATTTTGCGGATGCAGTTTGTCAAACAGAGCAGACGTCTATCGCAA
>JAMKCH010001276.1:0-40721 GCA_023653785.1 Ophioderma brevispina
GCATTTAAAAATTTGACCCTGTGTAAACTTAAAATTGACCCCTAGTGGAAAAGTGATACCACAAGTTGAGAGTACTACCTACAAAGAATTGATGTAGATGGTCCATACTAAATACCAAAGGGGTCAAACATTTTATGGGGAGGGTAAAAGTTGATTGTGTGACTGGGTAACAGCTCATCTTCTACAAGTATTGATCATAAAACATACCCTGAAAATAATAAGACAAAGCGGCCTAATAATAAGGACAAAATTGATATTTTTGGCATTACTCTCAATATTTAGACATTTTACACTTTACACGTAATTCAATGGCGAGTCATATCTTTGAACCCTGGGCTTTCTTCTTGTTCTGTAAATTGTAAGTTGTCAGAATTCTATAAACTATCATTCACTTATATATTTTGACTCTTTCGGGTGGATCATGATAGCCTTTTAACCATCCCTAAAAATTTCCTTTTTAGGTCATCTGATGCAAGCGGAACGACTTTATGTCAGCATGATTTGGTGTCTGGGTGTCAAAAAGTTAGTATACATCTTTTGGTTGATACTTTTCAAACTCTTACTTTCACTTTAGTGTAGGGCTGTGACTAATGGGTAAGGACATTCCCAGGACTACGTTATGATTTTCGGCGAGTAACCGGGTACACGAAACTCTGAGGGCACAATTCGGCAACCAAGTTTGAAGAAAAAAAATCTCCTGACAATAATACCTTCAAATATTTCCAGTGTTTTTTAAGTGAACAGCGATGAAAACACACCTGTTCTATGTAATCATAAGAAGAATCTTTATTTTATACAAATTGTGTACTTTGATTAAACTTATTTCATCCTAAACCGCCATTCACAACGTAAAAAACGATCGGGGACACGCCGGTCAGCTGAACAATCGGCTGAGATTGACGTAAACACAGCCCGTAGTACAAGATTACCACTTAACGAGCCACCTAAACAACCACGCGGCGACTGTAGTACCGAGTACGAATACTCATACTCTACTCGAGTATGAGTACAATTGGTGTACTCGCTACTCATACTCGTACTTCAGGCTTTGGTACTCGTACCCATAATTCGTACTGTATGGCATAAGTCCTTGTACCAACTCGGACTCTGGGCGATAAATTTTGCTGTACTCATACTCGTACTCAGGATCAAATACTCATACTCGTACTCCTTCCAGGGTTCAATACTTGTACTCAATCAGGAAAGTACTCACACTACAACAAAATTAAGTGAGGCAAGGCATTCATGCTAGAAAGGGAAATAACAAGAAATCAAAATATACAGTTGAGTGATATTTAACAAATTGTGATTTTCATCCAAATGTGTTTGTAAAAAAAATATTTTTGTTCAGATAAATCCAGTTTTGAAATTGTTTTGTTGATATAGAATCAAATATTTCAAATAATGACAAATTTCAATGGTGATATCTACATGTATACTACCAATGCCCTATTCCAGGACAATTAATGAAGCAAACCCCATTTTATCAATCCAATTGCTCTTTGTGCCAGGTAGGTGGTCGAAGTTGATAGAGGCGTGTTTTTTAACAGGAAAATCAGAAAACTATTAGGTTTAAAAAGACATGAAGCTTAAAAAAGGAGTGTTCAGAAATACTTGTGGCATTTTGGGGGGGGGGGGGGGGGGGGGGGGGGGGGGGGGGGGGGGGGGGGGGGGGGGGGGGGGGGGGTGGGGTGGGGGGGCGGGGGGGGGGGGGGGGGGGGGGGGGGGGGGGGGGGGGGGGGGGGGGGGGGGGGGGGGGGGGGGGGGGGGGATACAGTTTTTCAAATTGAAAAAGCTCTGGCAACGTAATTCTGGGCCAAAGTCATCCACAATTTGAACACACAATTTCCAAAATCTGAAAGCAAACCCTAGAAAAATTGTATATATTATTATATCAAATACATCATGGTACCTACCATAGCTGTTCATATTACCTGTATTCAATTGTTTTGAATCAAAAGATTCCAAGCATTTGGCATCAAGGGGGTGGGATCTTTAACTGGTGGTTAATGATGCCCAATGCAGATGTTGTGGCTATAGGGTATGAGGACATGGCATGGCTACAGGATGGATACAAGCCATGCCATGAGGCTAGAATATAGGTTGTGTATGCGATAGGGGTTTGGGTCCAGAGGTGACCACATCATGGTATGGACAGGAGTAAGGTACGAGACTAGGGTACAGGTACAATTTTATCTCGAGTATGGGTACTACATTATCACAGTCCCACATGCTTTAGTGAGTACGATGACTGTGCTTTGAAGTTTATTATCCACGATCCTTGGGGGCCAACGGCTTAAACCCACATTCCATGTAAAACAACTGAAATTGTTTTTGTCTAAAGAAAATCAACAACAAAATTTCGAGCAAAATTACACAAGTTCAGTATAAAGCATTTTCAAGTCTTGGTGGCGGGACATCATCATTGTTATTGCCATCATCGTCTTCATCATGTCAGTCATAACATCAAACAAATATTATGAAGGCTACAATTTTGCAAAGTACTCATACTAGGGCAAAGTACTCATACCATTCTAGTACTCAGGCCACACGTACTAATACTCGTACTCAGGCACAAGTACTGGTACTCATACACGTACTCGGGATTGAAAATTTTGCTGTATCATACTCGTACTCAGGACAAAATACTCGTACTCTACTCATATTCAGGGTCAAGTACTCGTACTCATACGCGTACTCAGAGGAAAAAGTTACTATACTACAGTCTCCATGTGGTGAATGGAATTCCATCAAGGGAGTGTGGAGGCATCAAGAAAAATAGGCAATGTGCGTAGCCTAGGTTAATGTTTATTGCGATTGCGGTTAATACAGCGGCAACAATTTTCCATCAAGCGATAATATCAACGTTTGCATCAAATCTGGGTATACATATGGATAATGTTTTTAATTCAGGATGTAATTATTGTTCGTGAGACTCGTGGGTAGTAAAAAATGTAAACTTTTAAACTTAGATTTTTTAAAAGTGACGTTCAGGAAACCCGCTCGATACTTCGGTCCCGGGTAAGACGTAAACGAGCGGGTACCCGGGAATATGTGACACCCTACTTTAGTGCAGTGAGGGATCAAGTCATTTTGTATGCTTATACATAGACAAGGGTATAGATCCATGATACAGAGTCAGTCTTGCCTGGGATTATTTAAATGTCCAGGTTCACTGATGTTGTAATTCAATGATGGCATTTATACCACAAAGTTCAAAATGGTAGGTTGTACCTTTAAAGTTCATAATAAGGCCAAGAAAAAAACAAGTTGTGTCAAAGACGCTTGCATTTGTTAAATTGGCTTTTAGCGCATTATTTTTATTTAGGTTTCTCACTAAAAGATTTTTATTTAAATTCAGAAAAAAATGAAACATTGGAACATTCAGAAAAAGTGAAAAAGTGGGGTCAAAGATATATAATTTTTTTAAATCCTGCATTCGATTAGCATTTTCTTTAAAAAAAATGCATTTTGCATTTGCGATTTTTACATTTTTCTGAGACAAATGTTTTTTTTTTTTTTTGTGAACAAGTCTGTGGCAACCTTTGCAGTTTACGATAGGCCTAACAAGTCTGTGGCAATTTTACTCCCTGAGGATCAATTGCCGTGCTTACAAAAATTTAAAAAGTTCTTCTAAGAACTGGCCTCGATGGCTATAGAGAAAGAGGACAGGGTGCAACAGAGGATTTCACAACTCAGGGTCCCTTAAAAAATAGAAGTACTGATTTTGGCACTGATGTGAAGCTTTTCATCAAAAACACCCCACAAGATTAAGATGAGAAATGTTTTCGTGGTACAAAAATTGTGAACTTCTAATTTCACTAGGAGCAAATATGAAATTCAAGCCTGTTTTATATGAATATAAGAAATGTGAAATCATTTTTTTCTCTTTTAAGACATCTGTAGCCAAATCAAGGTAAGAAATTATTGAGTGTCTAAGCTATATGAAATTTACTATTTGACACAATATTTGCGGTGCCTCAAAAATATGTAGCATTTATAATATTTTTATTATTAAATACGAAGGTTTATGGTTTACCTGAATGACACAGTTGATAAAGAGAATGAAGATATTGTGTTTCTGCGTATATTATTGTTTTGAGAACTGTCCAAAAATATCATTATATTATTTTTTGCATCATGGTATATGTAAATGAACGATTGGGGTGTTATCACCATGCCAAATATGCATTCTTCCGCTTAAAGGTGACTCAGAGAATTCCCCAGAGGCGCCCTCAATTTCAAACAAATTGTGTTTTTGGCATGTACATAATGATTGTCCATATTAATCACTGTGTGAAATAGTAAGCTCAAATCGAAGTTTTTTTTTTTAATATTTAATTATCTTTGTTTAAATAATTCCGGATCGGAAATTTTGTTATACACAGTATCCCTATGGCATGTTTATCCACATAAATTTTTACTGCTCAAAAACGAAAACTCCGATCATCTCAAAATTGAATTGAGCATTCTAGGTGACTTCTTTAGTTCTAGTTCACAATTTTAAATTAATACCTATTAATATGAAAAAGATATTCAGAAATCTCTGAGTCAGACTTAAGTTTCATTAGATATGTCATTACACGTGTTTTTAATAAAAAGGCAATCGGATAAGCAAATTTGTGGACTAGAACCCCTTATTCTGTATTTGAAAACTTGGATTTCATTTCAACAAATGAGATACGATGGATCAACGGCAAAAAAAAAAAAACAACACAGGTCGGCCTAGAGCCGTACGTTAGCATGGTGACGCGTCGAGTCAGGGCCCGAGTAAGGGTGCAAATGAATGTCATTCGATTTCGTATCAGGAGTGTGTGCGTATTCAGCGCAGTGCGAATGACGCATTACATCTGGTCAGTGAGCGCGTGTAGTATAGTACGCGATTTATATACTTTGTCTCACCTCAAGTTGAAGTCGACGTCATTATGCGTATTGGCATTCCACTAGCGTCTCATCGTGCCGCCTTTATTCGCGTGCGCATCATGCTATGATTCCAAGCATAGCGCGCGCGATTCATGACTGCGCAGCATAAAACGCGCAGGAGTACCTTCAACCTTAAGATGAGACAAAAACTAATACTGACTGTACCCGCGCTATCCAAAAATCCACTGACCAACGAGCGGCCGAAGGCCGCGAGCGAGCGCGCCAGCGATGGTCAGTGTAGTTTTGGATAGCGCGGGTACAGTCAGTACTTACGCGATTACAGTGCGCTGCCATGCCTCTGGTTCAGCGGCCTCATGCATACGGGTAGCGAGGCGCACCGAGTAATTCCCGTATCATAGAAACGATCGCGGCGTAGCCTCTATTTGCCACAGTTTGAAGGGTACTAAGCATAAAGGTAAATAAAACACAACCCCAACTAACTTAAGAAAAAAATAATGTAGTTAACTTTAAAAATCTCCGAAATTTCATAAACCATCTGTATAAAATCATAGAAAAAACATAAACTGTAAAGAAAATCAATAAAAATAGAATTTAATAATTAGTTTACAAGTAGTTTATTTCTTCTTTGACTCTAAAGAAGACTTTGTGTCGCTCGCCTCTAATATGCTCGATGGTTCGCCATCGAGGCAAAACATGTATTGGTTTCAATTGTCACAATTTTGCAGATGGCAAGATGAGGAAGAGGTATGTCACATCAACTATGTAGCAACCAACATGACACACACCATGGCAACCACCATGGAAACTACCTTGACAACCACTACAGCACAACCGTGACCACCAATTGTTCTACTACAAATATCCTGAAACGTCAGGCATCCATTGAAGAACCGCTTCCATTGACACCTGTTGTACATCCGCGTCAAAACCTGGTGATGACAATCAAGCAGCTCATACTGTCATCCAGATTGGTTGACGAAATGTCCAATTTTTTGTTTCCTAGGTGAAGATGGCGTGGATGCATGGGGAGGGGGAGTAGTCACTAGAGACGTATTTGCTACATTTAATATTTTGGGTTTTTATTTGGGCTGTACGTTAAAGAGAGCTTTGAAATTGTTCTTGTGTTATATTGTCTAGTGCCAGGCAAATGTAAGCAATCGCATATGTGTGAATTTATTTATTAGTAACCTATTCACAGTTTTTATTCTATCTGGCCAGGTGCCCTGTTATCTTCCCCACCACCTGTTTGTGCTCGCGATCTTTTCGTCCCCATCTTGCGAAATCACCCCATAAATTGCGAAAAAAATGTGTGCAAACTTTTTTTGATGATCAATGTAAAGAATACTCACTAAATTTGCTAGCAAGCTGCAAACTGGACTCTCGGTGAAGCATGAGGAAGAAATGCACGATTTCTTTGATCAATACAATTACAAGATTGGCGAAGCTCTGTCAAATGATCCTGACACATTTAGGCTGCACTTAGAACAGCTTGTTGTCCAGTGCATATATCATACCCCTTTGTGAAGGTGTGCCAACAAAATCTATGCCAGCAACTTTTGGTCATCTAACAGCTTCCAATGCCTTGAAGGTTTTGGACACCCTTCAGCCAACAGGAGAGAAGATTATAGAGCAACCCTGGTACATCCAGTCTTCCCCATTTCACCTGAGGAAAGCCTTGTATTTGATTTCCTCAGGACAATTTCGGTCTAAAATGGGTGAAGACATAGAGCTCATGAAGCACTTTTCTCAAATTTGGTGACAGGAAGTTGTCCTCTGACCGAACATGATCACTATTCATTTCGGGTGAATTTTCCATACCCTAAAAGCAGCACATGCATTTGTGAGCTTACACTACCCGTGGTGCGTATTATTACATAATAAATTTAAGGTATGATGATCACTGTATTGAAAAGTGATGATGGTCATATGTTTTCTGACTACTAAAAGTAATTGACAAAAAGGGTAATCATAGTGTCTGTACAGTCAGACAAAAAAGATCAGGGTCAGAAGGCGGCGAGAATATGAATATCGATCTCACAAAGATTCTCCTTAACAAATTTGTGAAAACGTGTAAGTTAATGAAACAACTAATTGGCGAATCTAAGATTCTCGTAATTCGTGATTGCGAGAATCTAAATGGATTCCTCCCCTTCCACAAATTTCTAACCCTGTTGACGATGGTAGGGTAATCTTATATAAGAAAACAAAAAGTTCACATCTACCCACCCCACACACCATTAAAACCACGCACCTTGTAATCCTCCAGAACTATACATTCTCTACAATGTGACTTGCTAGAAGGCACAAAACAAACAGGCTTGCTTGCAAAAGCAAACTTGATTGTTGAAAAAAAATAATTGTGCATCATCACACTAATGTAGATGTGTGAGGCCACACAAACCTGCTTGGACAAGCAAACAATCAATAAAAAGAAAAAAAAACTGAAAAAAAGAATACAAGAGAGAGAGGAGAAAAAAAAAGAAAATGTTGGAAAGCAGGCGGGGTTGGACAAAAATCAGAAAAGAAAAAATACCAGAAAAAAATAAAAAACTTGCCTTGGGAAGCAATGATGGTTGATGGAAACAAAAGAAAAATAACAAAAGAAAAAAAACAAAAGGAAAAAAACAAACGAAATTAACAAAAGAAAAAACA
Organism: Ophioderma brevispina; assembly: GCA_023653785.1. Classification (NCBI taxonomy): domain Eukaryota; kingdom Metazoa; phylum Echinodermata; class Ophiuroidea; order Amphilepidida; family Ophiodermatidae; genus Ophioderma; species Ophioderma brevispina. Next base: position 7,537 of record JAMKCH010001276.1, read on the forward strand.
AAAGAAAAAAACAAACAAAAGAAAAAACAAAAGAAAAAAAACCAAAGAAAAAAAAACTGTTGAAAAGCAAGCCAAGAAAAAAAATCAATACTCTTGTGCCAAGCAATCAAACAATAACGTATGGTGGGAAAGCACACACAAAATACTTGGAAGAGTAATACTGGGGCTGTTGTCAACAAAGAATATATGATGGTGTGAAAACACACAATACGGTGTTGATAAACATCAAAGAAAATAAATATATGGTGTGAAAAACACAGCAAAACCTGTTGGAAAAGCAAAAATGGTTGTTGATCAACAATCAAAGAAAATAAATATATGGTGTGAAAAAAACACAAAACCTGCTTGGAAAAGCAATACGGTTGTTGATAAACAATCAAAGAAAAAATATATATGGTGTGAAAACACACAAAACCTGGTTGGAAAAGCAATACTTGTTGTTGATAAACAATCAAAAGAAAAATTATGGTGTGAAAACACACAAACGATTGAAAGCAATACGGTTGTTGATAAACAATCAAAGAAAATAAATATTGTGTGAAAAACAAACAAAACCTGCTTGGAAAATCACACTTGTTTGATAAACAATCAAAGAAAATATATATGGTGTGTGAAAACACACAAAACCTGCTAGGAAAAGCAATACTGGTTGTGATAAACATCCAAAGAAAATATATATGGTGTGAAAAAAAAAAAAAAAAAAAAAACAAAAAAAACAAAACAAAAAAAAAAATACACAAAAACCTGCTGGAAAAGCAATACGGTTGTGAGAAAAACAATTCAAAGAAAATATATTGTGTGAAAAAACACAAAACCTGCCTTGCGAAAAGAAAGACTGGTTGTGATAAACAATCAAGAAATAAATATGGTGTCGAAAACACACAAAACCGTTTAAAAATGCAATATGGTTGTGAAACAATCAAAGAAAATAAATATGGTGTGAAAACACACCAAACCTGCTTGGAAAAGAAATACTGGTTGTGATAACAATCAAGAAAATAATATGGTGTGAAAACACACAAAACCTGCTAGGAAAAGCAATACTGGTGTTGATAAACAATCAAAAAAAAATATATGGTGTGAAAAACACACAACCTGCTTGGAAAAGCATACTGGTTGTTGATAAACCATCAAGAAAATATATATGGTGTGAAAACACACAAAAACCTGCTTGGGAAAATTCATCCGTTTGTTATAAAACAATCAAAGAAAAATATATGGTGGTGTTGAAAAACACACAAAACCTGCTTGGAAAAGCAATACGGTTGTTGATAAAACGAATCAAAGAAAATAATCTGGTGTGAAAACACAACAAAACGCTGCTTGGAAAAGCAATACTTGTTGTTGATAACAATCAATAAAATATATATTGTTGAAAAACACACAAAACCTGCTTGGAAAAGAAATACTGGTTTTGATACACAACAAGAAAATATATATGGGTGCTGAAAACACAACAAAACCTGCTTGAAAGCAATACTGGTTTTTGATATAACAATCAAGAAAATATATATAGGGTGGAAAAACACACAAAACCTGCTTGGAAAACAATACTACTTGTTGTTGGATATAAACAATAAAGGAAGAAAATATATATGGTGTGAAAACACACAAAAACCGCTTGGGAACAGCATACTGGTTGTTGATAAACAATCAAAGAAATATAATTGGTGGTTAAAACACACAAAACCTGCTAGGAAAAGCAATACTGGTTTGTTGAGAAACAATCAAGAAATATATATTGTTGAAAAAACACAACAACCGCTTGGAAAAGCAATACTGGTTGTTTGAATAAAACAATCAAAGAAAATAAATATGGTGTGAAAACACACAAAACCTGTTGGAAAAGCAATACTCTGGTTGTTGATAACCATCAAAAGAAATAATAGGGTGGGTGAAAACACACAAAACCTGCTAGGAAAAGCAATACTGGTTGTTGATAAACCAATCAAAGAAAATATATATGGTTGAAAACACACAAAAAAACCTGCTTGGAAAAGCAATACTGGTTGTTGATAAACAATCAAAAAAAAATATATGGTGTGAAAACACACAAACCCTGCTTGGAAAAGCAATCTGGTTGTTGATAAACCATCAACACAGAAATAGAATAGGTGTGAAAACACACACAACCCTGCTTGGCAAAGCATACTGTTGTTGATAAACAATCAAACAAATATATGGTGTGAAAGCACTACAACCTTCTTGGAAAGCGAACAATAATGAAAAAAAAACAAACAAACAAAGAAATCAAAAGAAAAAAACAAACAAAAGAAAATAAAAGAAATACACAAACAAAAAAACTTGCTTGAAAAAACCTCAAAAAAAGAAAAACAGAAAGAAAAACATGAACAAAACAACAGAAAAAAAGAAATACCAGATAAAAACTTGCTTGAAAAAGCAATGCTTGTTGTTGTCAACATCAAAGAAAAGCAAAAAAAAGAAACCAAAACCTGCTTGGAAAAGCAATACTGGTTGTTGATAAACAATAAAAAATAAATATATGGTGTGAAAGCCACACAAACCTGCTTGTAAAGCCAAACAATCAATGAAAAAAGAATTACAAAGAAAAAAGAAACAGGAAAATGTCTTAGAAAAAGAATGCTGGTTGTTGATAAACAACCAAGAAAAAAAAGACAAAAGAAAAAAAAAATACAGAAAAAACACAAACGCCCAATTTTAAAAAAGTTAAAAAACTTTTTGTTTAAAAAAAAAAATATAGAGTGAAACCACAAAAAAAAACTTTTTTTTTGCCCCAGTTTCCACCATAAGAAAATACAGATTTTGCTAAAATCCCCATTTTTCGCAAAACCAAATCTCTAAATTGTTGATGCTTTTCTCGTTCCCCCCTTAAAATTTAACTTTTGGCCCCTCTAAAAAAATAAACTTTTCCCCCCATAAAAAGAGTCTGGCACTGCCACTCTGACTATCCAGGTCCCCATTATGGGGCTCCAGGGGTACATCGACCCAAAAATTGGGTACGGGTGTGCGTCCACCGGTTAAAAGACGACCCAATTTTTATAGGACCCAATTATACAAAAATATGACCCATTTAGTAGTTTGGTCCGAAATTTCGACCCATTTATTAGTTGCTTGAAATTCACACCATTTTCATAGTAGTCTTTATTATAGCAAAATCGGGTCCGGCCCATTTTCATATTAACTTTTTCCAAAAACAGAAATCAACCATTTTCATTCAATTGTGATTTTAATTTAATAAAATAGCGAAAATCGGAAAACATCCGAACCATTTTCATATTAAAGAAATGCGACCAAAAATTGAAAAATGGACCCATTTATATAGTAGAAATGACCTCAAAAAGTGACCCAGACCCATAGTTATAGTAAGGCGTGAAAATGTGACCATATCGGTGGCATATGTACCTACCACTTTTCCTCTGAGTACCCCCCCGGGTATTGGGTTACAGGCCACACTTGTTTTTTGGTCTCCTTCCTTTAGACTTGTTTTACAAGACTGTTATGGTGTTGCATATGTTGTGTGGGATTGTGTATGTGCATGGGTTTTGGTGATTGCTGTCAAACCAATGAACAAATAATACTTTCTCACATTAATCTACCAATGAGGACATCCTCTGTTTGAGGTTTGCAGTGGACTGATCAGATGCATTTTAAAGATTATGTCTCTATAGCTGGTGGATAAAAAGTAGGACCCAGGTTGATGGATAAAATATCATACAGTTGTCCTCCAGGTTGTCCTCAGTTAGATGATCAAAAAACTTGGATAGTAAAACTTGAGGTCTGTTTTTGCAAAATTCACATCTACTTACTGTGGTATGTGTGCGTATATATGTGCTCTGTATGAGTGTGTGTGAGGGCTGGGGCATGTTTGTGTGTAATGTGGTGTATATTGCATCAAAATTGTGGTACCTTGGGGGATATTTTCAAGCCTGTGTAGACGTTGCTGTGTGGCAACCATAGTGTACGAATCTCGACAAGCTATAGGTTCATTTTTAAAACTTGAGAGAGAGCCTGTCACCCACTAATCTCTAATACAATGGATTGGAACCTGGGCTTCGTAACTTAGGGCACTGAACGTCCCATATTGGCCATCCAAAAAGAGCCCAAGCAGGTGGTTATAGCCGGTCATGTTACACAAAACATGTTCCATTGAAATGTGATGGATAATGACAAAAACGGACTACATATATTAAGAGCTATTAAGTATTCAGTGAGCCTCATTGTATTTGGAAGTTGCGCGCATATGGATGGCAGATCTCTTAAAAGGGCCCCGGGATACACCCATGTGTTCTCTGAAATCTGGAATGCTATTGTGTTCGGATAGACCAAGATGTCCGCTGGTTGATTCATTCATTAACTTACAATTATTTTGTGTAGGCATCCATTGTATAATATCAGTGGCTTTCCCCGGCTATATATTCGACGAAACCAAGGCCGTGCCAGGGGGTGTGGATGTACCCACCCAATCTCCAAAATTCCACAAATGTCCACAAAAATGATGTGTGCGACGAAGCAAGCTTGGAAAAATAGGGGTTTTTAGTGCAGAGGCTTTTTTGGTCAAAAAAGAGGGCCCAAATTTTAAATTTTTTTTTTGGGCACAAAGGTCCACTTTTGCCAATTTACACCGCTATTGTAAAAGGTCCACATTTTCGTGAAGAAGGTCCACTTTTGAAAAATCCGCACCCCCCCAGAAAAAATCCTGGCTACAGGCCTGGACAAAACGAAACGGGCTCAGTGCACCATGTATTACACACTTTATTCCGTGAGCGTCAATTTACACCTGACGGAATAAAGCGTGTAATCTCATGGGTGCACGAGCCCGTTTCGTTTCGCGAATATAATAAGTCCCCCTTGTCCCCCAACAAAAGGCCTCACAAGCTATATTTTGTATTAATGGAGTTCTGTGTGTTTATCATGGGCGTACCAGATGACCGGGGGGGGGGGCAAGACTACCAGCTTAGGGGCAGATCCAGGATTTCCAATAGAGGGGGCGCCAATTTTTTTCGGCTCGCTCGCTACGCTCGCCGAGTAGGCCCACATTTTTTTTTCCAGTCATTTCGCCATTCTGAAAGGTGTGCGTGGTGTGTGTGTGTGTGGGGGGGGGGGGTGGCCTGGGCACCCACACAGACTCATTCCCTTCTCTCCTCTCCTTATTCTCTTTCTCTCTCCTCCTTCCTTCCTCTTTTCCCTTCTCTTTTTCCCCTTCTTCTCTTCTCCCCTCCCCCTTTTATTCTCTCTTGGACTCATCCCCAGCTGTTTACGCCTCTGGTGTTTTTATAAAATATAGTGCATGCACATTATTTTTTTTACTGCTTGTATCATTGCATTGGAAAGACTTCCATATGCCCCCTCGTATATATTTACATGATACAAAATTTATTTTAATTTTTGGGCCTTGTTTGATCAAAACGGAATAAACAACAGCTTAATAATAACATTTTATGTTGCATGTAAATCTATTAGAGGGGGGTACATATTGAAGTCTTGCCCCAAAAAGTTCTGTGAGCACTATGTTTTTTTAGAAAATGAGCTGTGCGAAATGCATAATTTTTTTAAATTGTATTTTAAATTGGGGGGGGGGGCACTTTGCTGCCATTTTTAAATTTTTTTTCCTGACAACTAAAAAAAAGCCAATATTTATAGTTACATGAAATGCCTGTTCTATTTTTTCAATTTGGTAATGAACAAAAAGTATACAAGAATCTATTATTTTTATGTAAAAGTGTAAAAATATTTGACAAGACTATGCAGGAGTCATGCAACATATCCCTTTTGATTGAACCATGTACTAATTTCCAGTAAATTTCCAAAGGTATTTTTATACTCAAATCCATAATTTCTAACTGGCATAATGCTGTAATAAATTGCACTTTTACTATTTTAGTACACCTTTGATAGATTTTACCCTTCTATGAAATGCATTGTTAAAGGGACATCCAGAGATTTTGTGGGAAGGCCACCCTCAATTTATTTACTAATCCAGATTTTTGTATGATCTCATAACTTACTTCAAACGAATAAAATGATGATCTCCCGGATGATCTTTAAGTTATGAATCTAGAACTATTTTAGTATGAGATGTCTGGATCCAGATAAATTAACAGTGGCCTATGGGCAACTGAAATACACAAAAATAAAAATCTCATCAAATTAAAATTTGAGTGTTAGAATTATTTGTAAATTTCAGCATAGATGTTTTGTGGCCCTCTGTAGAACTAGGGCAAAAAAGGCAGGGGGGTAGGACACGATCTGCTCGATTTGGGCATTGGGGATTTCCAAACGGTAATTTGTGGAACTGCTACGTGCAGTCTCAGTCCCAGTGGCATTACAAAATCATCTCCTAAACCTTTGTTGATCTTAGTAATATCATGATAATTTAAGAAAAAAATATTGACTTCAAAATCCGTTGGGGTTAGTTGATTAACCCCGCTGCAAAATAGTGTAATTTCCAATAACAGTCATTTAGATTTAAATATTTGTGACCAGGCCTAGTCTTTAGTCAAGTCTGTGTGTAACCGTTCGATATGCATAAGAGCGCCCTCCTATCGTTAAGTCTTTGAAACAGACTAGCACCCGGAAGTTGATGCCGTTTTGAATTCGCTGTTGCTGTTAGGTTGGCATGTCCTACCCCCCCCCTGAAAAAAGGGGTAGTTATGATCAGCAACAGATCTCTGAATGTCACTTTAAAGAGACACTGGCACATTTGAAAAATAGTGCACCTTCAAGATTAGTCAAAATTGATATTTTTACATGGTTGTAAAGCTTTTATATACATTAGCCCTCACCTGAAATGATTAAGACCAAAACAGAATGATTTTATAATAAAATGACTTCAGCGAAGTTTATTCAGCAGACGACGTAAATGGCGTTTAACACAAGAAAATATGCCAGAGTTGATTCCCACGGCATGCACCCTGTTTGACGGGTCTGTGACCTTTGTGGGTTTTAATATCAATGAGTATGAGTCTATGATATTCATGTAATAGACACATAACAGCAAACTTTAAGTTAGCCTACAAATTACCTGGATGTCTTTAGCCTCTTATTAATGAGCCTATCTGTGTTTGGGCATGTTATTTTTATGTGTCAAATATATCTCTATTTTTTCCAATGGCTTAGACTATCATTTGCAAGCAAATTGAAGAATTTTCATATTTTGTGAAAATAGATTTGTATTGCATTGATGTCAATACCATGAAAATAAATTCTCGCGCATTTGGCAAAACTGTTAAAATCACAAAAATACATGTACATGGAAATTTCCACTTATACGGTATCCTAGTGTTGTTGAATGTGCTTATTATATAGGTTATTTTAAATGACCAATATCAAAAAAGAGATTTTAGTTCAATTGTAAATATGACAATTGCTATTTAATATTGTGTTTAGGATCCTAATTGTATTTCAATTAAAACACTACTGGAAGATGATCTAATTTTTATGTTGGAATATTTTTTAATATTAGAATATTTCATATTAGAACATCACTGTTAAATTTATTGCTATCAATCAAATGAAATAGATTTTTTCTTATGTAAATATCAGGGTAATGGTAGGAATATACGGTATTATGTCATGTAATGAATGTAGTATCCACCAATCAAATAATATTAATGTTTTTATGTGTTTTATATAAGTAACATAATAGTTATGAAATTCTGTATTTTATTCATTTGGCAAATAAATACTCAGATGCATGCTGGTCCAGAATAATTCAAACTGTCTTGTGTCCAGGTTTCTGTGTTTGAGTAAAGTTATAACAGGGTGAATTATAGTTGGGTTGGTGTGTCAGACAGGGCTTGTATAGGTGTTTCATTTTTTAACCCCAACAAACATGTAATGTGGAGCTTTTACCGCTCTACTTTTTTTGGAAAATTGGGGGCGCTCTTCAAAAAATGTGCTATTATTGCTTTAAAATAATGGTATTGCCTTGGTTTCAAAGCCAACTTTAACTCTTTCCTTTTATCTTGGCCCGATGCGAAAGCCTATCACGTTTCGGGACACTCGCGTCGGGTGCGCTTCTTAAGGCCAGCATAATGCCTCTTTGGTTATATATTGTACAAGGCGGTTCTCGAACCACAAAGGTCCCCCGCCCGTCGCGATAGTAAATGTAGGGAAATATCATTTTAAGATCACAGGAAGGATTGTGATGGAAATAAGTGGTTCTCAAATGGTAAAAAAGGTCAATCTCAATTTGTACAGGGGTCAACATTAAAAGTTAATCTGATTATATTTTAAATACTTGCAAATTATTGCCTGAGGACGAGACCCTTGCCTAAAAATATAGTTTTTATTATGTAAAAATGTTTTCTTACGGAGATAAGGGTCCAAAGAAGGTCACACCAATTGCATATAATTGACCTAGGACCTATTTTGTCGCATAACATGGTAACTATGCAATGCAGATGGTACAAAGATATTCCTTATTTTGACACATTTAAGCTAGATGAACAATTTTTCATTTTTCACCAAAATTGAGGCAACTTCTGATTTTGCCCCTGTACAAATAGAAATTGACCTTGTTTTACCATTTTCCGAGCCATTTTTTACCCTATATAACTCCCAAACCAATGGTCATAGATTGGTACAACCTATCCATTTTTGGAATCCTTTGAGTAGATGGACATACATTTCAAACATGATTGGAGCAATTTTAAAAGTTTGACTCCTGTGTAACACTCAAATTGGGCCCTATTGAAAAAAAGTGATACCACAATTTGAGAGTACTACCTACCTCAGCCTTGATATACAGGGTCCCATACTAACTACCCGAAGAGCTGTCAACCTTTGCTGTATGAGAGGTAAACGATGATTTTGACCTGGGTCCGAGCTCCTCCTCTAACCATGCATACTGGTGCATGCAGTGCATGTAAGCTTATCAAAACAGCCTACAACTATCCCCACTATCCCCCAATGCTTATTTTAACACAGCAAAAAGAAATCCAATTTTGCAATTCAAAAATCTGAAGATTGAACAATAATTGTGCCTTTCCTGTTTTTCATCATTCCAAAATCCACGCACTGTGACTGCTGTATTCGCTGATGTAGTGCACGTTAGTATCCTTTGGTTACTGGTTCACGCTTTGGTTCATGCCCTGTTCCAATTAATGAGTGTCCCATAGGATATGTGTTGTGATCAATGTGATCAGTGGGCTCGAACCAAGTTTAGCGTGACCAGTTACTTGGCACAACGGTCTTATTCTAACATGCTCTACATCACCGAATACCCCTGTTGTCCATTACGCTAGCTTCCATCAGATATGAATGTGTGCATTCATATGCTAGCTGAAGCCATGGGAGAGTGGGGAAAAATCTGAAACCAAACCCCACTTTTTTTAGCATAGAACCTGTGACAGCTGATTATTATGTGATTGGATCTTCATTGCGTCTATTTGTGGCAGCCCCCTCATTAAAATCGATTGTGCTAACGGGTGAATGAACCCATGTGATGGTGTTAATTAAGTCATGCCTGATTTGATTAAAGTTGCTGTACAAAACAAAAACAGTTCCAATACCACCAGAAAGCCTACTCCGTACACCAAACTAGCTGTAGCTAGTATCGACCAGCGCCCCTTTTTTGTCGGTTATTGAAAAATGTATATGGTTGATGGTCACATCAAAGGGGGCACTTTGCACGTGACTGATTTTTGAATTTTGTGTTACTTTATGTAGAATCATTTTTAAGGTCTTAAAATTACCGTTAAATATTTCTTTCTCCCTTTTTTTGGTGTCCTTGAAACTAACGTGACACTTTGCACTCTCTTGCACAACTTAATTTTCACATGGTAATAAAGTGTCACTGTTGGCCCACAGAACTCAAAAGTAACTCTGACAGGCTCTACATAGGCTTAGAATGGCGCTACTCATGAGTCATGGTACTTCCAGTTTTGAATGAGCTTTTTTGTTTTTGTTTGTTTTTTTTAAAAATGTAGGGTCGTGCCTAATTTTATGGTCAGTCAGTTACTCCAATATAATTTTTTTTTTTTTTTTTTAATTTTATATCATTTTTTAGTGAAAAGGTGTGAACTTTCTGAGTAGTTAATAGTTTAATTATGGAACCATTTGGTTATTCCAGATCGTTTCTAGTTCTACACACATTTATCACTTCTGAGACAATGTGCTTTGTGCAATCAACAGAGACGGCATGGTAGCCGAGTCAAGTCTACCCAAAAATCAATAGGCCTACACATCTATGGGTGTCCCGGCCAATTTCACAGGAATGTGCATAACATTTTTTAATCATTTTTACTCTATTTGGTTTTGTTTACCTTTTTGCATACATTTACATTGGGTTTTTTTGATCACAAAAAATGCGATCAAAAACCAATCCAAAAAAATACATAAATCAATTCTACTGCAGAAAATGTTTTCCAATTGGACTAGATAATTTTTATGTTTGAAAAATTGCCCCAATTTTCGAGAAAATGCAACTTTCAAGAAAATGAGGCATCTCATGTTCTTCTTAATTGAAAACACGTGGCCGTGCAAAAAAAATAACAATTCGATCAAAAACCAATCCAAACCATTACATAAATCAGAGCTAGCTGCAGAAAGGTTTGCCAATTGAACTAGTTAAGTTATTGGGGATGAATATTTAAGTATTCTGCCACCAACTTAAAATTCGGCACCTTTAACATGGCAGTTTACTTAATTCCGTTAACATGTTAAGTTGCCGAATTCGTAGCCTGTGGCAGAAATACTAAATTCTTTCCATAAAAGCAATTTTTGAGGTATCGATAACGGCGGAAAAAGATTGAAATTACCCTGCTTTGCATCTCACATAATAGTCAGATGAAATTCCTTACCTTCTTTTCATCTCACATGATAGTCAGAATATTGTTTAAAACAATAAACCCTTTACAAATATTGCAGCCGGTTTACGTCTGTTGGTCCCAGTCCGTTCGGTGGTCGGTCCGTTGCCAATTCGGACTCAGTCATTTCGGTCTCTCGATGGTCAATTCGTTCCCACGTCAATTCGGTCGGTCCCATGCCAATTCGGCCCCAATGGAAAAACACGTAACTTTCGGTCTCAGTAAAATAGTCACCAATTCGGCCTCATATATCCGTCAATTCAGTCCCATGCCATTTCGGACCCAAATGGAAACCGCGTGCATTTAATCTGATTTTTGGTCATTTTGTGATATCGGTTGCCTTTCTACGTTCTTTCTGCTACTTTCTGTGTACACTGAATATCGTAGTCGTTTTTTTCCCCCTTGTTTTTGTTTTATCAACAGCAGCATAGAAAGGCCCCCTATTGGCGAGCCTCTCATCGAGTAATATTTGCTTTGAGAGTGCTAGTGGTCAAAGAAATGTCCGAATGACTTTTAACCTGGGTTTCATCGATTTATTATCATCATCTGGTGTGATGTTTCATTTCAGTCGTATTTAATTACCATACGGGTTACTGTTACAATAACCAATTTGCTAGTAATGCGAGCTTCGTTGATCCCAGGCCTTTCACAGTATACTAGAGTAAGCACTATATGGAACTAAGCAACAAACTCGTGAAAGGCCACAGTACTAATTTTTTGGGTGCTCGATGTAAATGTAAATCCTAATACATGTAGTATATAGTATTACAATAAATACGACAAATCATGTACCAACCCAAAGATGTTACAGTTATTTGTCTTCAATATAATTATTTTGTCTCATGTTTTTGCTTTCCCCTATTGTTTGGATGACTGCTCCACGTGTGCCACTGCGTTAAATGTAAAACAAAACGGCCAATATACTATTCTAAAGCGTATTGTTACAATCAGATTTTGTCCAAAAAATGCATGACAAATATAATTCCTGTTTTTGCAATCGACATGAAATTTCCAATACTGTATACTGTCTCGTTCCGTTCCAATAAGGCACAGTGCCCAATAAGGTAATATGAATTAATGCTAAATTGATTATCAAAATGACAATTGGTTTTTCTTTTATTTATAGATTTCCATGCTTAAAAGATATTTATTTAGCATAAATAGTTAATTTAAATTTTGCAAAAATATTTTTAATTTTTTAGTTTTTTGATTTTTAAAATTGTCCAAATTGGACGGAGCTAAGTTTTTCCATGAGTGGGTCTACTCTAATGATATCAATGATTGTTTTTTTACATTATATCACAATTAACCTCTTATTAATTACGTAGCGGAGGCCCGCCTTCGCGGGGCCCCGCATTTTGAGTGAACGGGAGCGATCACTGAAATGAAGCGATCACATGGAAGAAGTAGCCGAACCAAACCCGTAACCCTGAACTTTAGGACTCCTCCCCTCATGTAGTGCGCAAATTTTGTTTTTTTAAGCACTTTTAATAACTCAAATTCCCTTACCTATCATGATCCATAATATCTCATGTAGTTCCGATTTCTAAGGAAACGTCAACAGAATATTTAATCCCGTATAAACTTTCCTTATATGTTAATTTTTAATAATAAACTTCAATATTTTTAAATCCCGTAAAAGTTTTTCTGTGTACTTTGTTCCCCTCAAAAGTACTCCCCGCGTGGGGTAAGCCGTAGTTCCTGTATTTTTCCACTGTTTTCCCATAACTCTCAAACTCCCATATAAGTTCTCGCCATCCTGTAGATGACACCGCACCCCCGTCACAACATCCCGTAATCGTATTTTTTTTATTTTTTTTATTTTTTTTATTTTTTTTAGGCCTATATATTTCCTATTTTTCTAAATATTAAAACGTCAATATTAAATATACCGTAATTTTCGGTATATTTTTAATTTTTCCTTTCTCAAACTAAACTCCGTGGGGTTACCCGTAGTATCCATACGACAATAACTGAACGTGTTCGCACCATTTTTCTTTCTTTCCCCACACCGTTTGCACTATACATGTATAGAAGCCTGTTATTTGCATACCGCAGCTAGCGTCTACGCGTTTTTCCGTCCGTTGCACCCCCCCCCACGCGTAACCACCCAATCGCAACGCCACTCCGCATAGCGCCGCAGTAACGCTTACAAACAAATGGTAATTTTTCCATAGCAACTGAGCACCTTTGTTGATTTTTCAGCCATTTCTGACGGCTTTCGTCCGAAATAGTTTAGAACAACCCGCCGTGTAAACATCAATCTTTCATGCGAATTTGGCTTAATATGGATGGAAACTGACGGAAGCCTTTTGCGAGTACACACATACAACATTAGCCAAATTAATAGTAATGAGTGATCATATTCGTAAAAATGTAGGCCAAGTTTTTAATTGGGTTCCAACGCACGTTATTGTTTAACACGCTTTTTCCTATGGGAAGGACCAAGAATTACCGTGGGCCGAATTGCCGTGGGACCGAATTGACTGGGACCGAATTGATTTGAGTCCGAATTCGCATGGGCCTAACTGGTTTTGGGACCGAATCGACCAGCCTTGACAGTGTGGCAAAATAATGCACCCTATGACGCCCAACTGACACTCTGTCTAAAAATTTCAAAGTGGTGCTTGGTACTTGACTGGTTTTTGCAATTGTAATTGAAGAGCTTATTCTTGTATTAGTTTTAATAATAGTAAACGATTATAGTCTCCGTAAAAATCATTTTTCCTTGCCGCGATCACGCCGGCCCGACCAGCTGTATGCTTTTCAAGAGGTAGGCTATAAAGTTGTTTTCTTTGAAATTGGGTCAAAGGTAAAGATGATCTCGGCATAGGCGGCAACTTTCATAACGGCACGAGTCAGGTCATCAGTCAGTCAATCAGTCCAGATACACGGATTTGCTCATAACTGCTGGTCTTCCTATCCCCAGACAAAAATACCATTTTTCCATGGAACCAAAAATGTTGACTGCCGTGATAGATGAAAATAGATCTCTGATCGAAGATGCTAAACCAAAAAAAAATCATGGCAGTAGCCTCTGGATCTGATCAATTACGTCCAGTACAAGCGGGTTTTCCCGCATCAACTAAAACTCTGGTACCTAGAGCGATGAGTTCAGGTAACACCCGAGATGATCCCCTACTCTTTTCAAATGGGGTCTGCAACTTTTTACGTGCTCCGGATTGACTCCACTGACACACGGGAGACTATAAGACTTTACATGACTCTCCCAAAACATGAGGTGCAGGATATCCATTGCATATACCTGCACATTCACGCAATGGGTGGGAACGCAGTGAGGAGAAATTCCATTATTCAAACTACATTAATGAACTGCGGATTATTCAATTTCCGGACCTTCGAGGAACTATTTGAGTTTGAGTATGACCAAGAAAACCAGAATTCACAGGGTCTCGAACCAGGGCCGCTCGGTCAATCTTATACCCTGCCGATGGTTCAGCGCCTTAGACCGCGCGGCCACACTCGCACTCGCTTAGATGAATGGGACACCGAGGATGCAGTCAGGACCAAAGTTTAAATTCAAGTTATAGTAAATTTTTAAAAGGGAAGTACATGATGAAATTAGTGCATGTAAAAAATTTCATGTCTACATGCACCAGTGCATAATAAGGTTCCACTTTCTAAATCGAACACTGGGTCCAAAAAACCCAAATAAACCTTGCATCAGGATGTGACAATACGGAAATGGTATATATATATATTAGATGAGGTGCAAATGGGCCGTCACCGGGGCAAGAAACAAATCGCTACCCGGTGGTATGCATGCGCACGAGGACTTTGTGCTTTTAAAAATTCGTGTCTCAATCAATAAATAGCCCATTGAATAATGCTGGAGCTATGTATATGATGTTCTCACACCTTGATCATGTCAGTAGAACCAGGGCTAAGTGCATTGTAAACATTGATGTCACTTCACCCTAAGCTAATATTTTCTATTAATTGGAAGGTACCATTTCAACAAGTTGTTGGATGCCTCTTCAAAGTTGGTGGGGTGATAGACCATGCCATGTACTGGTGCTGTAGTTTTTGCATACATTTTGTGCATATTATAATTAGCTCATTTAAACCTCATCTATTAATGTTTGCAATGTCATGGTCACTGGAGCTGGGGCTATTTGTATTATTACTTGCTCATAAACAAAAATGCACAAGGCAACGTCATTTGGGAGAAAAGTCATAAAATGCACATCAATTCAGAAAGATACTAATGGCTAAAAAATATGGCAATACTGATCATCTATTAATTTATGCAATTGCAAAAGTTGACACAACAGAATTTATATCACTAACGGACCAGGGCCTATCATCCCAAGCAAAAAAACGGGTTCACTTGAATCAACATGTAGTGCAGAATACAGTAACATAAAAGCATCGGTATACCATTGAGTAGTGTACCCGCTCATTCATTTCTTATCTACGACGTTTTCATAGAGAAATACTCGAATCAGCACAAACACAACAAGCCATAGAGTTGCATGTTCATTTAATATTGTCACTCATTATCATCTCTATTTAACTTTGATTAGTGATAATGATAAAAGGGATCCGAGTATAATATCGAGTTGTGATTGGTTATAACAGGTCACATGGTTATGGTGAATGCTACTGAGATGTGCAGATCTTTCCAAATACCAATCTGAAATCTTGGGATATCATAGACACAACTAAATTATGTAATAAACCAAATATTGAATGGTACAACTGCAATTTATGCCAAGACCATTGTATTTGAATATCAACAAACAGGCAGGCAAGCATATAAAACTAAAGACAGACTCACATCTTTGCAATTGCATTGGTATCAATAACTGATTGGTATGTTTGTTTGTTGTATCGCTGAGATGTTCACAGTCTTAAGTAAAAATTCTGTTTGAAATGGTCTACTGGAACTATTAATTATGAAGTTAGTAATGTCCTTAAGGACAAAAAAGTTCGTCTCAGCTTCCCGGGTGCAAAGGGTTAAAAAAAATCAGATTTGATCGCATTTCTTTTTTAAAAGTTTTCAAGATATTTTTAACTTTTTTCATTGAACTGGTCAAGAAAAAAAAAAGAAAATTCGTCCGCAAAGTGGTCACCCCAAAAAAGTTGTCTAAAAATAGAAAAGGTTTGTTTTTTTTTTTTTACTAAAAACATGCATAGCGCTACGCCTTAGGGTTTGAGCTACTGGACACTGAGACAAACTTTTTTTTTTGGCCAAAGTAATCAGTGCAACTCTATTTTAAAATGCTTAATCCTACTTTTAAACTATACTACTAAACTATTAACAATGCTCAATATCACCAATTTCACAAATAGGAGAGGAAGTTTAATACCACATCATCTGTAACAAATCTCCCTTCTAATAAACACCCCCTCTATTTTTTTGACGAATGTTCCTAAAAATACCGAAATTCATGAGATACATGCAAGTAAACACCAA
This sequence comes from Ophioderma brevispina, assembly GCA_023653785.1. NCBI lineage: Eukaryota > Metazoa > Echinodermata > Ophiuroidea > Amphilepidida > Ophiodermatidae > Ophioderma > Ophioderma brevispina. Next base: position 23,767 of record JAMKCH010001276.1, read on the forward strand.
TAACTAACAATTACGATTGCAAAATTGGTGGCAGATTTGCCGGCCTAAAACTGGCTAATTTGTGTATAACTCGCTTTGTTGTCAAAATAAGTGTAGATACCTGTGGTAAGTGTAGATATTCAAATAAATTACATTTGTTCATGTAAATGTGTTAAAGGTGCTCGTTCCGATTTATGTGTATTGTGTTTCCTACTTGATATGAGAGCCTGGCACTTATACAAACACCCCATCAAGTACCGTGGGAAACAAACTTGCGGTTTTGATGGTAGACGCAATAATGCATGTTGCAAAGCCCTATTCAATACTGTGCTAATACTGATGGTGAACCATTAAAACGGCGTTTTTTTGTTTATATCTTGGGAATGAAATGGATTTGAGAGCTCAAATTTCAGGACGACAATGAGAAAAATACGGTCTTTCATCTGATATCAAAATCGATACTACTTCCGGGTAAATCGGGGGAGGGGGCCCCAAAGACAATTGGAAGACGCACCTTTAATACCACATCATCTATAATAAATGTCCCCTTCTAATAAACACCCCCTCTATTTTTTTTACCAAATGTTCCAAAAAATACCAAAAATCATGCAATTAAACACTGATAACTAACAATTACGATTGCAAAATTGAAGGCAGCTAGATTTGCCAGCCTGAAACTGGCTAATTTGGGCACAACTCACTCGGTACGTTGTCAAATTAAAGTGTAGATACCTGTGGTAAGTGCAGATATTCAAAGAAATTACATTTGTTCAAGTAAATGTATTAAAATAGACCATTTGATGGGACCAGTATGCTATTTTTGTACAGCTTTGGATGTAGCCATTGAATGATGATGTTGATCTTGTTCAAACATTGATTCTTTTTTGCGTGTGGAGCACCCTGGTATTCCCTCATGGTGCTGGCTATGGTTTGCAATACATGTTATAACTGAACAAATGACCTATAATAAACCCCCCCCCCCTTTTTTTTGGGGGGGGGGGGTACATTTTACACTCCTGGGCTGGGGCATTTATTACAGACAATATAGTATTACACCCTGTTCAGTGTAAGGTGGAACATGACCCCATTCTTTTGCCACTTATATTCTACACATTTTGTCAGAGGAGAGGCTCTATGTTGTGTCAAAATATGCTATAGTTACTATAGTATATTCACCCCTATGGTTGCATTATGACCTTGGCATTCCCTAGTGTTATCTCAGTGTACTTTATCAAAGGTCATGTTTCATCTTATAGTGAACACACTATAATAACTTACAAGTATATTACAGTACCTCATTGGATCCAAAAAATTCATGTTTGGAAAAAATGACAAATTTGTATTGAATTTGGCTAAAAAAATTTGGATCTTGGGTATACCGATGGTCCACCTCTTTTGAGAATTGGTCCACCTCTCTCGAGAATTGTTCCACCTCTCTCGGGAATTGGGCCACCTCTCTCGAGAATTGGGCCACCTCTCTCGAGAATTGGTCCACCTCTCTCGAGAATTGGTCCACCTCTTTCGAGAATTGGTCCACTTCTTTCGAGAATCGGTCCACCTCTTTCGAGTACATGGGTACTCTTTCAGATTCTCAGAGGCATGTTTCAACTCAAAACAACTTGCACCCCCCAGGTTTATTTTCTATAATGCTGCAACTACAATGTACAAGCTATAAAGATAAAATAACAAAACCATACACCCTAACCATCATAATTCTGTTACAGAAGATTATGGCCTTAGAAGCACACAAAAGCCCGTGTGGGAAACCTCGGCGCTGGATCAAGGGGGGATGAGTCCATGCCACATTGCACCGGTTTTGGGAAGTTCACTTCAATACGGTCAGTGATTCAAACAAAAATTCTATTCATAAACACATAAAAACCCGGACGTTTTTTACACGCAGTTGAGACCACAGGTGCTAGTACTTAAGATTTGCATATCATAGAAATGGGCTTGTGGTTCTTAAACTTTCTTGGAACACTTTTATTCCGAAGTACTGACGTGTTCGGAGTACAGTCACGGTAAACCATTTGAATGCATTGTGGGATTCATTCAAACACCCGCTGCTTCCCCTACCACCTGCTATTTCACCAGTGCAGCTAGAGGTAAATCAGAGGTATGTTTGTCCCTTTTTTTTAACTTGTATTTTTCTTCGTTAGTTTCACTGATACTACCATTAGATTACACCTGGTAAGAATTCTTTAGTGCTATTAGACTAACCAAGATTACATTTGGAAGTGGTTAACGTAAAATACTAATGCCATTAAAGAAGTCAAGGACAGAATTAGCCAACTAATTGCGTGTATGTCAGTGTTTGTCAATCAGCATGGCTTGAACTGTGAGTGGTTTGAATGTGAAGTATGGGCTTGGCAAGTTCAAACAAAAATGATTAAAATGTCAAAACGTAATTGTGGTTTAAAATTATTTTAAAAAAAACAACAAAATTTACGTAAGTAAACTTGCTGTTTCAATAAGCTTTAATGTTCCCAGATTTTTCTTCTCTCGGGCCTGACATTTTTGTCTGCACCGTCAAATTACGTCAGCGCGCAATTGGTCACCTTTTTCTTCCCTGCTTTAGGCTGGTATTTGTAATCACCAACGTTGCTGTGTACAGTTACTCCCCTAAACCTGTTTTAACCTCACAAGCATTTAATCACTTTGCTAAACCTGATTAACTAACTACACAAGCCTTTAGCACCCCACTCAATCGAGTGTGGGTGGACTCTCTGGATTTGGGACACATGATATGTGATAGCGACACATAGCTTGGCCCTCTGCATAAATCTGAATGGGAAATACCCAGCAAAATTAGCTATTGCACTATACAAGAAGGAAACCCAGTTCTAAAAGGAGAGAGTACCCAGAAATAAAACCTACTCGAGCAAGCTTTGATGGATTCAACCAAACTGCACCGTAAAGCCTGTTGCCCCGAACCTTGGATCGAACCTGTGACTTCAGTGGTGCAAGAGGAAAGAATCAACCGCTATGCTACCTGTTCAATTCACATGCCTCAGTGGACAAAAGCAAATACATATGCATAATACATAGAAATACATAATATATCAGGAACCCCACAAGGGTTAATACGGTGTTACGTGGCCATGATATCAGCCATCACACCAAGGAGATTCCAAGGCTGAAAATAGTGGCCAACGCGCCTTGCCAGAGTAACGACGTACAATGAAGGGCTAGCTCTAAATCGTAACACTTATGCTGAATCCTTGAGTGAACTTGGAGACTCGGGATTTGCTAGCAAAGACCAAACTTTTTTTCTTGTAGTTGTACTGCTTTCATTTTTTTTATCACTCCATCACTGTGAGTTCCAATATGCTCATCCCACCAAGGACACAGGTCCAGTGGGTGTACTTGTACATACATTGACATGACCTTACCTTGTGTGTTCGGTATTATATATCATACCCCAAACCACGGGTATTAGTTTCTGAATACAATTGGTGATTAAGCACTGAAAACGTGTCAAAGGAATTGAGATTTACTAGCTCATAGTGCAATATTGGGTTGATCTTTTGGTGCAATCCTGGTGAGAAGAAAATAATCAAGCTTGTACGGAATAATTCTAAACCCTATTCAACTCTATTCAGTATGTACATACTTCTATTTGATTATTCGTGTGGAAATTACATTAAGGAGTAATGCATATTTGGGATCAAACTAACCTTAAAATACACCACTCCTTGTTGTTCCGATAACTCTTTCAAAACGCTGACAAACCCTCTTAGCACCCACTGCGGCGGCATATCAGGCCTGGTATGCCAATGCGTCCAGCACCAATAGTATATATGTTGCAATCATTTGCAGCTCATGTCTCTAATTTAGAAAACTAAAGCATTACCTCTCTTCAAATCACTCTCCCCTAGCATCATAACAATATGTTTCTCTCCTCCATCAATTTTTCATGATCAGAAAATTGTTTCGTCAAAATGGTATATCCTTTTATCCGACTCCATTTCCCTACCCTCCGTGCAGTGGACGTCAGCTCGAGATTTGATGGGCGCACAAGTAAACACCGCGCGCACGAACAAAGACGGCATATCTTGACACGGGTAAAATGTGCACCAGTCCATGACATCACTGCACGGAGGTAGAGCAATGGACTAATACAAATAGTAGGTGTTACACTCTGTGCCTGGTATAAAATTACCCTACTACTTCAAATGAAACCATTGTTAGACCCCAGATAAGCAGTGGTACTGTCTTACTTTGCTGCTTGTTCAGGGAGTGGGTTGTTGTGAGTTTTTTTTTTGTTTTGAGGGGAAACTTTTTAATAATTTATTCTCTTAATGGGAATTTTTTTCAAATTCAATATAAAACATTTATGGGGAATCAGCACATGGTCCCCCAAGTTGCACTGTATTAAGTTACAAGCCTGATATACCCGAGAGCATCATTTGGTGCAGTTATATTTTTGAAACACTTCAGGAAAAAAAAATACGGCGTCTGACTAAACATGAGCAGCTGTAATTGAAACATATAATGCATAGACTGTACAAAAATGAAACATTTGTTTACAACCTTTCTGATTTTTGTGGATTCTACTTCAGACACACTGTCGTCAAGCAACAATTCCTAAACTTATTTTGTAACAAATGGTTAAATAATCACCAAAATTTGCTCCAGGTTGCACAACAATAGCCCTGTTGCCGAACTAAAATAACGGCAACATTTACTGAATACGTGTTCAACTAGTCTCTCCATAATTTATAATCATATGTGGTGATGTTTATGACTGCCCACGCCGAATGGTAACACGCTGCGGTAGTACCCACGGTAGGGGTAGAACTTTAAGGTTGGTACCTCAGGTATTCATTTCTACAGTAAATTGTGCCCATTAGTTTGCTCAAATGAGCAGTCAATACTACGAGAAGGTTAGTAAAATAAATCATCAGCGCTGTCTTAATGGCCTCAAAGCAATTGTCAGATGACCAGGGCAGGTAAGTCCAAAGTTCTACTGTCGACAATTGTTAGACCAGATTTCTTGTGTGGTAAATTTATATGGATCCTCCAGAATGGGATTCCTCTACTGATAACAAACACCAAACTACCGATTTTGTTTTAAAAAATGAAAATCAGATACAGATGTGATATAACATTCTGCGCTTAGAAACCTCTATACTAGCAAGGCATCATAAATGTGGAGACTTCATATTCATATCCGAATATTATAGACTCCTAGCCTGGGTTAGCGGTGCCTCAAAAACTGCTACCATACCGTCAGCGACACTTTGGATTTTGAAGCCCTTCTTAAATATCATAATTAAAGTGTGATAATGTGATTCAGTTGGCACTAGAAGCAATAGAAGGGCACTTGACTATTAATCCCACCTTGCTTATATATGTATTATTTTCAACAGTACGAAGGAGTGTGTGGTCGTTCTTTAAAACATTTCTTGCGTTTCTAATTTCTTTCTACCAATCAGGGCATCGACACAGATCCTTAAATCGTCACTGGGATACAAACCTTCATTTATTATGAACTGAAAAATGGCCTAAATATCTGGTTTGAAAATACCAAAACCCCATATTTGCTAAAAATTATAGATCGGTTTTGGTCTCTCAGCAATGACCGTTTCATGTTTCATTTCTAATTGTCAAAATGTGAAAGAAGAACGATGGTAGGTAAGCACTGTCCAGATCTCATAATCAGTCACACATGTGTCCGGGTTTTCACTAAAATAAGCAACAAGTCATATCATGCTCTTAAGAAAAAAGGCCTGCTAAAGCATGATGAAAGTATACAAAACAATTTTTGAAAGAAATCTTGAGTTTTTGATGAAAAAATCAAGTACCATTATTCATGTTGCCAATCAGTTGGTAGCCATAGGGGCAAACTTTCTGACAGGCAAAAAAGGTTGCCTTAAAAAACATTTCCAAGCTCTATCGTACATTTTGATAATGGTAAAGACTGTCCTCAAGGAAACCAATGGTTTAATAAAAAGAGCAACTTTCAACCCTAGGTTCCCCCCCCCCCAAATGGGGCATATTTCTTACATTTTATATAACATTCAAGTCGAGGGTTACATATATGATGACTATTTTTGAAAACAAATTTGGAGACTTCATGCTTATTTTATAGAAACGGGACACATAATAGATTTTAACAATATAATTTGTATCCTCTCGTAATGTTAAGGAACTACCACTGATTTGCAATTTCCAAACTCATCTTTTACTCCAACCAAGAGAAATAGCACACTTCAACCCTAAAAAATATCTGCTAGTTCCACACCTCACTTTGGTAACATTTAACATAAGCCCTATTTAAAGATGGTCTACATATACCACTGTTCTGTGAGCATTTGGAGGGAAGCAAATGCTCCATTCACACTCATGCTTCCTATTACTTCCAAGCTATCAATTCTTTCACAGTAAGTAGGGAATGTAAGGTCAGGGCTTTTTTGAGATAAAGCCACTCAAACAGTGTCAGAGAGTGTGCTGCATATATTTCCTTAATGTCTGTCACGGTAGTAGTGAGATGTAAACAGAGCTTCTCTTAGGAGAATAATGCCACTCAACAAAGTTCAGAGGAGTGTTGGTGCATATTATGTATCCTTTTATACTTTCAAAGTAGTAACTGTGAACTGTAATGTACAGAGCTTCTCCGAGAGAAATGCCCTGCAACAATTAGAAGAAAGTGTGTCCATATGAAAACACTCTAGAACAAACTCATACAGTCTCAGTCCTCCGTAAGATCAGTCAGCTTTTATGAGAATAAGCACAATTAAGCAGTATGGAGTACAAGAGACTACACACGCTGATCTTTTATAACACTTAATTCCATTTAGAAAATGGAAAACTAATACAATGGTGATGTGTATCCAATTTTTCCGCAAGATTTTTTGTCTGGTTTTGGTATCATTTTTTCTTAGGTTATAACACATTACATCCCAGCCAGCTACAAGAGCTGTTCAGTAATGAAATAAGAAAAACAGTTACAAGCAACTAGAAATTGACTGTTCCACTCAAAATCTTAGTGAATAAGCCAAATTATAACATGTCCACTGTAAAGACATTTGAAAAGATGTTTAATATTGTAGATACAAGGACTACATCACTTACAAAAATATATCTTTTATGGTTCTGCTCGGGATTATCACAGTCGTGTTCCAACTTCCGACTCCCCCAGAAGAGTGGGACAAGAGAAGCTTTTTATAGCATCCACATGTGCTCATCATATCCAAGGATGTCAGACCTCGGTGTGGTAACATTTACATAATCTTTTTAGCTATCTACAAATACTAGGCAGTCAGACTTGTGTCGGTCAGTTTCAGTGGATGTAGCTAGACTACTATTTCTATTACTATGCATGTTTGAGCACTTCAGAAGCTCACTTTAATAATTATTCAAACTTGGTACATTATCAGTGTAATCAAGGGAAGTAGAGAAACTTTAGAATGTGTGGTTAAAAGTCATTAGGGGGGTTCAACTGGGGGCCAATAGTTGTTTTTATTAAAGTTTCTCCATTCCAAAGTTCACTTTAATTAATTCAACTAACTTGGTAACAACATGATCATTGAGTCAGAAGGTGGTGACTTTAAGGTTAACGGTTACAGGTAACTTTTTGGAGTAAAGTTGGCCAAAATAGTCATTTTTTGTTCAAAGTTTTGCAATTTGATTAAAATGTTCCATATCTGACTGCAATGCAGCATGGACCAAGACTTCTGGTTGAGAACCAGCTTGTTCCGATGTATTAATTGTTATTGGCAATTATTTAACAGCCTAACAATTAAAGAGAGAAAATACCATTTCCTTAAGCACTAAACCTACAAGAACAAACTTAAGCTACGATTTAAAAACAACTACCTTACTTCATGCTACCACACCTTAGAATGTACAAATTATTACAGTAAATTAATGAAAAATTGATGGATAGGGATTCCCAGAGGTATATATTGAGCGAGATCCACAAACAGAGAACAGGTATGGAGAAGGCCTTGTCAGCCAGAATTTTCTATTTTCTAACAGATCAATTCTTCTTATAAAGCATATGCTGAACTTTTTACTTTATAAATCAGAAAATGTATGCATTTCATCGCTGTTCAATAATGCGATCATTGCCACTTCAAATTCCTCATAACAAGCGTAAGAAGTTGGCAAAATAATCGTACTCGCACACGTGCTGCTTTTGGGAGCTGGAAAGCTGTCCCCAAACTGAACTCGAATTTCTGGTTCAGTAAGAGCACTGCTCCCTGTTACAAATTTAAGGAAATTCTTCATAAGCTCTACATTCTCGCCTTTTTTGTCAAGAAATTCCGTTAGAAATTGTAACATTTTTTCTTGACCTAAGCCCCACCATAATGAACTCCCAGGATTCAGGCGCTTAATGATCTTCTTCCCTGTTGGCTGGAGCGTGTCCAGAACCTCAAAGGCATTGTCAGCAGTCAGGACCCCAACCATTTGGTGTAACTTTTCACGACACAAAGTGACAAAGTGGGGTTCCTTTCGGAACAGGCGGTCCATGACAAGGCCTTCAAGGTGGGACTGAAAACTCTCGGGATCATGCAGCACAAGATCTTCGATACTATGCTCATACATATCGAAGAACTCCAGCATTTCTTGCTCATTCTCCAATGAAAGTCCTGAATCCAAGCTTGCGATCAACTTTTCCTGAGTATCCTTCGCGTGATGCTCAATAAAAAGCTTTACACATTGCTTGAGCAGATTTGGTGTGACCTCATTGGGAGAGCAAAATATGCCTAGCACAATCAGGTGAAGAAGATACAAAGGTACCTGCCCCGTAAGAATAAAGCTATGTACTAGAATTCTACTCCATAGCTCACATGAACAACCTTCCTTACACATGCTTGGTACTAATGTTATCTTCAGATCAGAAAGAAAACTCTCTCTACACTGTTCCCAGAATGTGGCGCCTACATCCCTAGTTACACCGCCATCGTCGATGCCATCTTCAGTTTCATAACTGAACATGGGCTTCTTCCTCCACAAGTCTGGATAGTCGGTATGGAGCTTCTTGATCATCTTTACCAGATTGTGACGCTGGACTTGTATGCAGGTCTCAAAGGCGGGCATGTACTTGCTGGCTATCTGGCGTTTCTCATATATTTTGGTTGCAGCTGTAAGTTTTTCCTGAATCTCCTCTGGTGCCTGAAAAAAGAACAAAAATTGCACCAAAATTAAAAATGCTATAGAGGCAAGTTTGCTAATAGATAAACCAGGAATTCCAAGAGTTACCAAGATATAGATGAAGTATTGCTGTATTGACAATTCTTAAACACGCCAGATAGTTTATGCAATTTCATTGGTTCCTAGCTATGTGATACGAGACAATTTAACAAGGCTACAAGAGACTGATTGATTTGCAAAGCTCTGACAATTTGTTGGGTAAAATTTACCATGATTTTAGTGATATGTTAATAGCAGTTTCTTATTTGAATAAAGTGGTAAAGAATGAGAATAAATGTATTGTTTTAAGCCTCTGACGTATATTGATTTCATATCACTGCTTTAAACCAATATTTGACACCACACCCAAGCCTGTTTACAGTCTCAAGAAGGTCAAAACCTAGCAATTCACTTGAGTTTTCCTAACTTATGAATTCCCTCAATTGATGACAATATCTTTTCATCTTAAATTACAGAAACTCCAATCAAATTACCCCAAAAGAAAACATTTGTTAGCCATTGAACCTTTTTTCTTTGATCTCAAATTCATAAATCAGTAAGGAAAGTATTTAAATATGGGCCTTGTATTATCTTTCATGTGGTGCCAGACCATCTTTAAGAATTCAAAGTTTGATATTGTAGAAACAGGAAACACTCTCCTGCAGGTTGACTAGTGTATCAATATAGGTTAATAACTGCACATACTTCTTGCAAGAAAAATGGTACAAATCAATGCACATGCACTGAGATTTTTGATGCGTCTAATGCAAAGCTCCGTCCGGTGCCAGTGCATTGGACAAGCTCAAAAGTCACCTAATTCATACATGACCAAAATAAGAAGAATTAGTAATTAATAGTAGTTTTTAAAAAACTTAATAATTACCATTGAAAAATTAAATACATTACCCACTAAGAAAAGAAATAAGTCCTGCTCGAACCGACCCGCCTTTGAAATCACCTACCTCATGCAGGTTGCAACTGGACACTTTTCAATCCACTCGCGCATCATTGCGTATTTTGTGTAGCGGCTTCACCGTTGCTAATGTATATTGTAACAATACGCAGAAGTGTAGGAAATGACATAATCAAACACCACCAACTTGAGCGTCTTCTGTAAAAAAATAAAAGTAATAAATAAACGCAATTTTATATGTGAACTTTTTTAATTTTCTTGAGAAGAAAGAGTTATGATAGATGCTATATGTTCCTCTTGAATTTGGATTTTCATCACTGGAAATTTAAATAACCATTAAAGGAAAAATCCTTCTATCGCTTTTTGTTTTGACAACAATTGGAGCTTCCGTTCAAAAGTTATGGTGGAAAATTTAACTTCGCAAATTGAAATTTTCTGTGATCTTTCTTATCATTTTGTTTTCCTAAGGCGCTGCGATATTATTTTTTTTTTCCACTTTAAAAACCCGTAATCTCAAAAAGTAAATAAGCATTGGGTCTCTATTTTCCACCCTTATTTTGTGAAAATTCAATCGCTTTTCTATTTGGTAATAAAAGTAAAAAGCATTTCTAAAAATACCAAAACTTACACAGAAAGTGTTTTTTTTTCTAGACTAAATTGCCAATATCCCCAAATGTATTTTAAATGACATGTCTTTGTTGTGTCCCAAAGGGGATTTTCACAAAAATGATTTTCTTAGAGAACGGATAAAAAAGTGAATTGAATCTATGCTATTGGACCACATGTTTCAATTTCCACTAGCCCCCATGGATCTTAAAATTTAAGAGGAGCCGGCCATTGTTCAAGAAAGGAAAAAAATTTCCAACTGTGGTGCACCAAAGATTCCCCTTAATCAAAGTCGCCATGGACTAGTATAAATATTCTGGTTCAAGGGATTTTTTAATAGCATCGTTGTCACCCAGTTACCCCATATTTTTAGGAAATATTTCACCAAAGTCCACGTTTGTTTTAAAAATTTGCTACTGGTGACCAAAGACCAAAAGACCCTATTTTGTGGAGAACTTTCAAAATTTTCACCAAAGACCTTTTTTTGATTTTTTTAATTGGCTAATTTGTCACCGCGACCCCCCCCCCTCCATTCTGGAGCAATTTCAGCGTCTCTTCACCAAAGGCCCTATTTATTTAGTCCGTCACCGAATGCCCCTGGCATGGCTCGAAAAAGTGGGGCATTTTCGGTAAGCTCCTTCTCAGGAGAGTTGGCTATTTGGAGGGAAACTTTTGACCATTTGGAGGGAATTCATACATAAGATACAGTACAGTGGGAATCTGTGAGAAATCCAACTATCTTCCTGGAAATTTACTTTTTTTCGATCCCGTTGGCCCCTGGGTTTGGAAATGCCACACACCCTATCCATTTCATATACCCCCGGGTATAACTTGTTTGACTTTTCTTGTTAAAATTGATACACAGTAGCAAATTGACACACAAGCATGATGGAATAAAGAAAAAACATAAGAATACTGTTACCCCATTATACCTACTTAGCACCAGACAGACACACAAACATCCGAGTAGACAAACATTGTAATAACATAAGTCATCCCACTATTGTGGGGCCAGAATAGAACTGTTCCAAATTGGTTCCTGTTGTCAAAGGTTTTCAGCAATATTTCCACTGATATGGGAGAAACATTCACTTTCTACAGATAGAGCTCTTGGAGAGGGCCGTCAAACAACCACATATCACTTTAATCATTAATTACATTCATATACACTAAAGTAATCTGATTTGCAATTGAAACAATGATGTTTTGGAAAGAAAACATTGTTACTCTCTGATAATACTACCGTAAAAACAGTTGGGCATGCCTATCGAATCATCAACAATGGTTTTGCATTAGTTGAAGACACTATCATTGATTCACCGCGAAAGAGTCCAAATATTTGAAATTTGCAGAATAGCTTACAAGTGTAGGATAAGTCTGTCGAAGCCTGCATAATTACTTTTTCCAACTGAAGAATATGCAAAAAGGAAGAAAACGCCAGTGTTCAAAGATAGAATCTCATTCACGTAAGTGTTGTATTAAGTGCCTGTACGGACGTAATGACACAAAATATCCGATTTTGTCCCAATATAGGTTGCTTCTGTCTTATCATTGCAGGTATGTTAGGGAACCTGTAACTTGTTTAACAGACATCAAAAATCTGAATTTTGATGATTTTTTCCTATTTCTGATTTAGCAATCACTCATAATGCCCTTTAACACACATGTTTTGGCCAAGTTACTATTTCCCTCGACTGAGTGTAGGTTTTAATCATAGTCAGGTAGACCTTCATGTGACCGTACCGTTGATATATACACAATGTTTTTCTGAATGATAGATTAGGGTATGTAGAATACGAATCTGTCGGGTGCCAACCTGGCTCCTTGGGCATTATTGGAATCAAAGATGGCGTCGCCCAGTACATGATAATTATAATATCACCCTATAGTTATCAAATATGGGTTACTAGATACACTATAGAATCCAATGAACAAGTGTATGGCCTTGTACCATTAAGTCATACTTCAAATTCAAAATGGAAGCCAAACCATAATTTTAAAATATGCCAAAAAAAAAAAAAAAAAAAAAAAAAAAAAAAAAAAAAAAATTAAAAGAAAAAAAAAAAAAAAACAAAACAAAAAAAAAAAAAAAAAACAACCAAACTCAAAACAAAAACCCAACCAAAAAAAAAAAAAAAAAAAAAACAACACAACTCCCCACAAGAACCACGAAAAACACCCCCCCCCACACAACACCACCACACCAACCACTCCACCACACCCACACCCAACCCACGCCACCCCCCAGCCCCACGCCCACACGGCACCCCCCAACGCACCAACCCCCCCCACCCCCACCCCCCACCTCACGCCACGGCCCCCACCCCCCGCACGCCTCCAAGCCCAGCCCCTCCCCCTCCCCCCCCCACCCGGAGGAGCCCAACCCCCCCCCCCGCGCCCGCCCCCGCCCCCCCGCCACCCCCCCCCCCGACACCCCCCCACCCCCCCCCCCCCGCACCCCTCCGGCCCCCCACCCCCCCCCCCCTCCACCCCCCACCCCCAGAATAACAAACGAAGACACCCCCCGCACCCGCCACCCCACCCGCACACCCCCCCCCCCCGCCCCCCCCCGCCGCCCCCCTACGCCGTCTCCCCGCCCTCCCCCCTGCCCCTCCCATCGTCCACCCCTCCGCCTCGATAAAAATAACATGAATACCTAGTTAATGTTTGTGTTAGACAATAATGTATTTCTGATACGTTGACAATTGTAACCTGACGTCAATCATATTGCGCCAAAAACGTAAAACATCTTCAAAAATACTTGACACAAATTTATAATAGTACAACACATCAAATCAAAATCAATGTGTTATGACATTAGAAATTTACCTTTGATCTTAAATAGTGATAGTCCGGGTAGATATTGTCCAAGTTTTGTCCATGCGGTAAATTGAGTATCTATCACAATTTTTTTTGCTGAAAATGATAGATTAGGGTTGTAGAATAAGAATCTGCTTGGTGCCACCTGGGCATCCTGGGGCATTTTGAGAAATCCAAGATGGCGTCGCCATTAATGATAATATATTCACATTCCCCAGTTTTTTCTACAACTTTTCAGATTTCAGTGTTCTCTCATATTCTTAACAAGCATCAAAGAATCTCAGAATATTTCAATCATTTTTTTCTATGAACGTATCTGCACTTTGAACAAGCTTTAAATATTGGATTTGCTGAGAAAGCTAGTTCACAGATTGTAAACAAATATAAGGCCTTCCCCAAATTCCCTTCAAAGTTCACCAAAATCATATACTCATATTTTAGTTTGTGTGTTATGTTGAACCTCTAAGCTAAGTCCACCATGTAGGCTGGCTATGGCTTGTCCTCGCTTCTGTAAATGAATATGCTTAACACAACACACAAACCCCAAAGACACAAATGATGCAATCTGATTATTGTCCCCGCCGTTGTCGGGAGGGGACTATAAAAATGGCTCCGTCCGTATGTCCGTCCGTATGTCTGTATGTCCGTGATAAAAATGTTAACCTGGAACATTTTTTTTTTTTAATGTTTTTATTTTCTAGATGAGCTCGATTTTCCAAACTTTGGTATATTGCAGGAGGGGATACCCCCTACTCAACCATGTAATTCATTCCCCCATGTCCTCCCCTTGGTCGTTCAGGGTTAGGGGCAAAAAGGCAATAACAGTTCAATATGCCAATAATATTCAACATTGTGTACCATTTATCTGGAGTTCTGTAAGGGCTACGATGTGAACTTGTGGAAAGAAGCAGGTTGATAGAGTTCGCAACCCTGATTAGATTTTTGGTTGTAAAGATTCTAATTAGTATCTAATTTGCATAATTTTATTAAATTTTTTCCCGCAAGCCTTGGGTATCACGTTTTTCTGGAGTTCGTAACGGGTATATGATGTAACTTGTGGAAGGAAGTGGGCTATAAGTTCTCTCCTATTAATTTTGGGTGAATTTTCTTTTTAGTTTATTTGTTACATTTGGGTCATTCTTTTGGGTTGCTAGCCTGTTTACGTTTCTTGGAAAATGTGAAAATACGTAAAATTCAATCTTTCGCCGCTTTCCAGACACCACGTATGGGTCCCCAAATTTTAAATTGTGATCACATGATTTTTTCAAAAATAGTGTTTGCCAACCTTGAGTACATTATACATTTTTTACTAAATTTAGTGAATTTTCAGTATTTTGCATCTGAATTTTAAAGATTCTTGAGTCATTTTCGTTGAGTAACCATTATTTTTGGCGAGCCAGTGATGGCCAAAATTAAGGGTGACTTGTGGCAGGTTTAGTTGTCGATTTAGTGATCTGCGATATTCGGCGGGGACATATTTTAACCATCGCGTAAATCGAGTTCGCCTTGTTACAAATGTCTGCTGAACACCATAAGCCTCTACTAATTGCCCACCAGTAAGGGTCCAAAAAGTCTCCCCAAAGTCAACAGTGTGGAGTAACTGCTCTGAGCCATTGAGGATAATTTAACCAGTCACAACATTATCACAGAGATATATGCAGGTGTTGTTCCCAATTGTGCAAGGAAAATCCTGTCATACCTCCGCACCAAACACCCCCATATCTTGTGGGTGCCGTAAATACACGAGCAAACGCATACTTTATCATGCTATTGCTGTTATCGTCACAGCTGGATCGCCAAATACTGCCGTTAGCCCTGGCAGAGTCAGAGTCTGTGACGCTTCTCATTGCTTTTGACAGAGCTGTCTACTAAACCCTTGCCTAGAAATGTTGTACTCATGTTCCCCATGTGCCAGAATATGAACAACATAGACATGTCATCTGTGAAACCATTCCAAAATGTTATCACCAGATAGTTAACAAATTTAAATTACTCAGATCTGCTAGAAGTTTCTGTGCATTGTTCTTGCAGGATGTTTGATCATCTTTTCTGAAGGAGACATTTTGATGTTTGGGATAGAACCAGCAAGTGGCAATGATCAGGCAACCTATCAAGCCACCTACAGAGACAGCACAGATCATCCAATAACTAGTGAATGACACTGTGAGTCCGCAATACTCCTCTATGTATGCTTGTGTAGACAACAGGTACCCTTGAAGTAAGTATCCAACTATGCCTCCAACACCAGAGAATGCCTTATGCCAGCCAAAATTCTTGTTGTCCTTTCCTAGGCCCTCCAATACCGCAGCATTGCTGAATGGGGTGGCTAGTCCAAACAGACCTCCTGATACTGCAACAATGACAAGGTGCACTCCAAAGTACACATGTATTTCATGTGCATCATACAGCCAGCTTTGTGTGCCTAGTGATGGGATCAAATCTGGATCTATACTTGAACAGTTTCTGGTGTTATTGGTGACAGTTCCTTCTGTTGTTGTGTTATTAGTTCCAAGACAAAATTAATTTTTGCACCTTTCTTGTTTAGCAGGTTGCAAGGCAAAGATGGCAGTTGTGCCCATGATCCACAACACAATAATCGTTATCAAAAGAGTTTTGCGCATCTGAAGCCAATCGGCCACGAAACTTAACAGCGGCCGAAATACAAGACGTAGTAGTTGCATGGCACTCTTTAAGATGCCGATCTGTTGAGCACTGAAGCCATATTGTTGATAGATGGAAGAAAAGTAGTAATTAAAATTTGACAGTGATTGAAAGAAGAAGAACATTCTATATTTCAGAACATTCAAAATGCTGCCAATTCCCAAACATTCTGTTTCTTCTTCAGGGGATGTAGGTTCCCCAGTCTCTTCCTCATCCTCACTGTCAACTAAACTATACTGAAAACATAGTGTATTTCCATATGGATTTGACATCTTTTTGCTGTGTATGTTGTCTTCTCAATCAACTCATATGTTTTCCATCACATTATATCACACAGAGATTGTCAAAATGATATTAGAGTTGCAGCAAATATACAAACGGGTGAATAAATTGAGCAGTCTACGATTAGCGGTGATATTATGTAGCTTTGCCATTAATTTTGTAGCTTTCCCATCAATTTTTGTAGCTTTGCCACCAATTTTATGTATTTTTATAGGTGTTAAAAACAGCAATTATTTCACTAAAGTGCATTGGATTGAACTTAGGCCAAAAAAATTGTTGTTTTGTTTGTCAATAGATCAATTTTTTATACCACCTATATTTAACTCTATTGTAATATGCATGTGCAGTGTATTTTTGCCCAGTCTGTAGTAAAGTAGAATGGATTGCAGAGAAAATTGAACACAGATATACCCTCTAAAACTGTTGCAGTGAATTTATTCAAGACAACAATACTGAAGCTTGGCAAAATATAGGGTATTTTGAACAGCACAGACTGAAAAAGTCAAACAAAAATGCAATTTAACAGAAATTGCATTGTAACATTTGGAAATCC